>VUQI01028178.1:22501-42271 GCA_015106735.1 Paratilapia polleni
GGGGGGCTGTTAACTGCCATATCAAAAATGCTGGCGTTAAAAAAAATATGAAATAAAATAAAAGACAAAAATAATTAAACCATTACATGGAAGAAAAGATGGCTGAATGACTGCTTTATATGGAATAGTGTCTCTGTCTAGTGTCTTTGTAAAGCAGTATGAGTAGCTATGCATGCATTTCCTGTTCAGCAGAGGTCTGAAGATAATATTTTGTTATCAAAAAGTTATCTTAATGTTCTTTTCATAGAAGGAAATACATTTAGCATAGTAAATACACTGAGTACTGAAAATGTGTAACTATAGCGACACAACTGCATGACACCCTGTTAACAACATTACAAATGAGCTTGTCTGAGATAACATAATGGAATGGAAGAAGTCATGCAAGTGACTTCTACACAAAGTCAATCTGATTGTGACTGAGCCCATTCAAATGCAGTAAACCATGATCTGATTACTTAAAACCCCCTGGAACTGCAGAAGGACAATTAAGTGGGGAAATGAAAGGAGAGAGGCTGACCCTTATTGTTACTGTGCTCATTCTGTTTGGCTGTCGCAAACACCACATCCCCATATTGATTCTTCTATTCTTCTACAGAGTTGATGGATGTCCCACAAGCTCCTGTCTATGGGACTTTAAAATGAGATTACAGATTTTTATCACCTGGCAGCCAGTCAATCTGCGTGGCTTTGAGATGTGACACGACTTAAATCTTACAAAGAGAAACATGACTTCCACACAGCTGTAGCTGAGATGAGGCATAGAGGCCAGCACACTAGCTGTAAGTTGCTGAAAAATGATTACCTTGTTTAGATAATGAACATAAAACCACCACATCATTTTATTATTTAAAGCATTCTATATTGTCAACCATGCCACTCTGCTTAAAGTAATACATTTTTAATCCTAAGCCTACCTACAGGTACTGTGAGCATTTCATCTAACCCACAGGTGCTGCAAAAAAACCTGTATTATCATATCAAAGACATCCTCCTTCACAGTAAAGAAAAATCTGGATGATTTCACTCAAGCACATCTCTATTGGGCCATGTGGGCAGATATCATCAATGCATAAATTGCAAAATAATGGAGAGAAAAACCATAAAAATCCTTCATCAAGGACCGTTAAAAGCTTCCTCAGATATGGGCCATAAGTCTAGTGTGGTGAAGGAAAAATCACATCTCTCTGAAAGGTAGGGTAAATCTGTATGCCCTGTGTTAGCTGCTGGGACAATAAAGAGCTTGTCTGAACTGTACTACTGGTAATAGGTTAATTTACTACCACATTCCACTATATGATGCAGTTATATACAGGCTCTAATAAAAGCTACACATTGCATGACAACAAATAAAATGTTTTGTTACACTCCACACCAATGGTACACTCTTATCTTATTCTGAAGATTTTCAATCACACTTCAAAGTAGTGAACTTCTGAAGGGGTTTAAATAAGGTTATAAATCAATGGGTAAAGGATTTGGTTAAAAAAAAAAAAAAATCTATGAATCTACATGACATATGAGGAAGAAGACTGACAGGTTGAAGGCATAAGATATTTTTTTAATCTCTAAGAAGTGTGAAGTAGGTTAGGTTTAAGATCAAACACAGGAAAATGGTGCTCCTGCTCACCGTAGAAAGACAGCTTTCCTTTCACAGAGTTTCTTCCTTTGCTGTTTTCAGCCACACATTCATACATCCCGGCATCTTCCTGCTGGAAGTAAGGGATCTCTAAAACTCCACTGGCTTTATTTATGTCCACCTTCCTGCCAAAAGAGGCTCCATCCACTCTTCTCCAGCTGATGGTTGGCACAGGGCTAAAACCACAAAAACACACAACAAGGGCATAAAATAAAAAAAATAAAAAATAAATCCTGGCCAATGAGATTAGCCAACTATAAACTATTGGGGTGATATCAACAGCAATGTTTAATAAAATAATTTGATGATAGCTTGTGTTAATATATTCTCTGGCTGTTGATCTGGTTGTTTATTTGATTTTTTGTGGATATTTATCCCCCTTTTTTTGACAGAAAAACAAAGAAATCTTCTATAAATATTGCATGTACTCTTTTAAAATCTTTCAGCCCTTCATCTTTCTAAAATTATTGAATTTGCACAATTTCAGTCATGCTAATTTATTAATTTTCACTAATATCTGTAAACGTGACTTCCAGATATTAGAACTACAAAAATGATAGGACACAGATAAGCATTGGCCATTGTCATGTGTTTTGCTGATAGGCTGACAGTCAACAAGATGAACATCAGCCAATAACAATGCCCAGCCAATAATTTGGTGTATCACTGAGATTTACCTCAGTTGATTTTTATATGATGCAAGTGAATAATGAATAACAACGTCAAAGTATTTTAATGTTTAATTACCTGAAACATTAAGTGGTGAGTGTTTCTTTTCTATATAGTCTGCCCAGCACAAGAAGTCCTTAGATGAGGAAATCTTTTGCTCTTGCCATGCAGCTTACACTGGTAAAGTAAACAACTGGGTGCGTAGTTGTGAATGTGGCATAATAATTCACAGCGGGACTTACTTTCCGAGTGCAAAACATTCCAGTTTGACAGTTGAGCTCTTAGCAACAGGGACAACTTCAGGAAACTGCACTTCAATCTTTGGCTCGTATTCGCCCATCACACCTGCAGTTACAAAGAGAAATATGGAAGTGATGCCTTACATATGTGAAGGGAATTCTTTCAACTTAAGTACCTGAAAATCTCACAATGAAACAAAATCAAAACATACTTTAGATCACTATATAGGATCTAGGAAATTCTAACTCTAATTGAGCCCTTCGGGGGGAGCTGGACTGCATTCATGAGTTTATTTTTTGACCACTGTTGGGATTGTGATTTAAATTTCAAGTATTTCAATTATTTTCTATAAAAGTATAGTGATAAGGTTTCATATAGTGAGTGAAGTCAAAGTCATAAATACGACAGATGATTAAACTTAATTGTGTTTCATCCAAAACAACCACAGTGGTACAAAATCATCATATAATTACATACAAAAATATTTCTTCTGCAAAAGAAAACTGAATGAAAATTGTTTGTAAACTACCTCAAACCCTCAGGACAGTGCAAACCAAGCCCCCTATTAACAACTCTGTTTACATGATAATAAATTGCAATGTATTTTGCTGGGCTGACCTGTGAACTCCTTTTGCATATTCACTCTAAACATGTCTTACCCCCTCTCGCTATCATCTCTTGATCCCAAAACAATTACATAGAATTTGACCATCACATTTGCCCGAATCAGTGGAGCTGATAGAAGTATGTGTGCTTGATATACACATTAAACCTGAAACTAATCCATAATGGTTTGCCACTATTGATAAGGTCAGTTTTCACATGCTCACACATTCTAGTTCAATGTGAAAACTACTTTTTACAACCATGTTTTCAAAAATAAAATCATTCAGTGCATAGTGCACAGATATTACTGTATCTCAATTGCACAAAAAATAAAAATAATGTGACATTGAAAATAGTGCTTCCATTTTTTCAACAATCAGATCACAGCATACCAAAATACTCAGAAAATATCTTCAGACTGGGGGTGTGAAAATTATCAGGTTATAATAAAAGCCATTGCTGTGATTTAAAAAATGCCCTGTCTCAAATTTAGATAAAAAAAAGTACTGTTAGTACTGTACTAACTACATATACTGTATGTATATTTTACTAAAAGGGGTTCTTTCATACCATCAACGCGCAGGACTAGAGGTGTTGGTGGACCTTGAACACTGCTTTTGGTGACCGTGTTGGTGACTACACAGGTGTAGTTCCCCACATCAGAGGGTTCCACTTTTGCAATGTAGAGGTTGCCTGTCTTCTGGGACACAAATCGTCGCGTGTCCTGGATGACAAATGACGGGTACTCATTGAAGATCCATGTGAAGCTAAGTTCTGTGAACAGAATCAAAAAGAATGGATGAAAAACACATGCTGTATTTAAGCATCGCCTATACCCATGTACAGATAATGTGTGCTTCATCAGCAGCCTCATCACTTCAGAGGGTGAGTGGATGCCTTCAGGGATAAAGCAATTAGTGGATTGGACTGAGCACCAGCCTTCCATGATTAAAAACACAATTTATAATTGAAGTGCAATTACTCTTATTCAGTGCTCGATAAATGTCCTTAATATGGTAAAGGTTTCATGGGTCCACTATGTTGAAGTCATGATGTTGTGAGTATGAATAACTTGTTTTTTCAGAGAAGTGGATATTTACATCCACAGCAATCTATAATAATACATGTACTAAGTGAGCCTTACCAATGTATATTGAGCTTAAAGTAAAATAAGCCTCTAGCTGGACTATCCTTTTATTTTAAGTATCCCGTTTAATTTTTATTTCCTATTATTTATTTTACCTACCTTTTCTTTTAGGGATTTATAACTTAATAAGAATTCATTTAAAATCACAGCAACAGCAGATGTACATAAAAAAAGTGCCTCCACTTGCGGTTGTCATATAGCAGAGGAGGACTGTAAATCAAACCTTAAGCTGCACCTCTTGCATAAAAAAAAAACAAAACAGTATAATGCTCAATAAAACCAATGTATTACAGATCTGGTTATTCAGTATGGTACTACCTAGTCTACTATTCATCATCTGTGATAACAAGCTTCTGGCAAAGACTCCCAGTACTATCAACCAAATGGAGTGCAGTCAGAGAGGCTTTGAACTTACAATCAGCAACATTATAAAAAGGAATGATGGTGTTTTGACATATTGACACAAGGATAGATTGCTCTGGACCATATTGCATCCCTGTCCCAAAAGCAATCTTGGTTGTTGGTAAAAACTTTAAGCGATGACTCTGCACTACAGTACAGGGAATAATTGAGATGTGAGTTGGACACTCATCTACTGACTCAGTATTCTTCACTTCTGCTCTTTAGGGGGCAAGAGGATGTGTGGGCTTTGACATATTACTGCTAACCTTGCAAATCACAAAGTGATACAGAGATCATGATCTTGAGAACAGTGTGTAACAGCTTTGGTTATTTTATTCATTCTCCCCTGGTCATCTGTTTTCTCTGCTTTAACTCCTGCTCACTCCAAACTGGCCTGACTTCCCACAGGCTACAACCCATGGGGGTTGTATGCTGAAAGCTTCCTCAAATGAAGCATTGCTCTAAGTGATGAAATTCAAAGAAAATCTCCAGAATTCTGATATTTCCAAAGAATTTCCCCATACAGCTAAAAGATTCTGGTAAGGATAACGACATCTTGGAGATCTTGGAGTAGGGAGGAGGAATTTTAAGAGGCTTAAGAGTTTTCTAAGCGGTCTGGAAAATAGCAAAAACAATCATCAGAGAAACTGATCAAAGCTGAACCATTTCCATCAATATACATGTAAATAAACACAAACAACTACATATAACAACTATCAGAATTTTATACAGACTCGTGGAAAAGTAGCCCTCTACTTCATACAATGTGCAGGCTACTTTTAAAGTAGTTTCTGTCACTTCCTTATTCACAGTACCTCTGAGAACATTCCTAAATAACACCTTCTCAGAAGTTTTTACACTAAGTTAGTCTGTTTGTCATTATAGTCCCTGTAATTTTCCCAACCTCTTTCCTGGAGTCTTTGTATTTAATCATATTTTTACATGTCAACATTTTGTGTTTTTTGTTTCCTCATACCTGAGACAACTTGCAGTATAATGAGCATGTGAGGATGCTCCCTTTTTACCAAGCACCGAGCAGGCTTTTACATGTGCTGGAGGAGTAAAGGACAGCCTGACCTTGTGACCAACCCAACAAAACAACATGAGATTGAAACTTGGACCACACATTGCAGTCACAACTTTCTCTCCAAGTATGTGCCAGTGATGCCCAAAACTCCAATATGAGAAATTTTACAATATGCAAAATTTAATACGTAAAATTTCTTCCTTCCTGTTAGTTTAACACATCTGCAAGCATGTATTTATTGACAAGATGTGCTTTGGCATTAAAAGAATAATTTGGGGAGGGAAATGCATCGTCACTGAGAGTTAAAAGACAATAATGATACCACCATAGTTGAGTGCTCTCTCTCTCTCTCTCTCTTTTTTTTGTTTAAGTTTAATGCCAACATGTCATGCAGTTTATGACAGGATGTGTCCACTATCTTTTTGTAAAATATATGTTAAATGAGACAAGAAAATGTCGTCTCAAAGCAAGAAGCATTTTCACACATGCATGACACTGTAAACTATACAGTGTTGTTTAACTTGGATTACTTGGACAAGTCTCGATTGGATCAAATGCTTTCAACCAATAAATTATGTTAAAAGAGCATCTGTATATTTTTGAAAGGAGCACAATTTTGGACTATATTGAAAATCTCACATTTTGGTATTTCTATTAAGCTAGGAGAGTCTTAGCTTAGCAAAAAGACTGGACACTATTTGTTTAACCTGTACAAAAACAGAAGCTGGAGTTTTGGTAGACCTCGTCCATAGCCAGGAGCACAGACACCTTGGAATCTTTCTCTCAAGAAAACAAATCTTTTTAATGTATCAGCACACAAGAAAAAAACAAAAAACCATCATATGTTTAAATTTACCTTCTTATTTATTTTGTGCTATGCAATGTATGTCACATTTGTCATCACCATGCATTTCACCTCATTTTTTATAGATTAAATACATGAAACTTGCAGTAATTAGTAAATATCAGAAGTATGGACAGGTGTATTTTTTTTTTTTACTTTAACCAGAAAGCAAATAGGTGTACCTCCCATAACAATGAACTAATCCTCCAGTGACAGTCATAGACACTATTGAGAAGTATTTGTTGCATTTTAGTTTCAAAGTTAAGTCATGGATTCCATACTAGGATAGTTTCTATGACTTACAAAACATAACTTCTAGCTTGATCCATCCAAACCACAAAAGGAAACACTGAAATATCCTTCTCTCTCCTAAATAATATATGCCAGCTCTCATCCTGACATTGCCATGTATATTTAATGCCTGTTTTTTAAACAATATCCTCTATAGATGCAAGGCATGACAAACTGAACAACAGCAAATAAGAGGTTACTAATTGGTTAGTTAAAGATTTATGGTGAGAAAAGGAAGCAGGAAATAGGAAGTGGAACGCGCCATCGATTGTATTTGAGGATTTGACTTGAGAGCCTTATTTAGATGGGCAGTAATGGAATAATGCAATCATGAGTGACAGTGAGTGGCAGATTTTCATTTTGGTTCCATTTAGCCCTTGTATAATGAACAGGCAGCATCAATTCCCCCTTAATGATCTGAGAAGAGGAAAGAGAAATGGAACATGACAGGCCAAGGACATACTGAATCAAGTGTGGGTTTTTGCACAAGTGTGTATTATATCAAATAAAAGTACATGTGCAACTTGTGTCAAAGTTTGTACTCACAAGTCTGTTACCTCAACAGAAACAACCATCAACCAAGACTTCCAATCTGAATTCATAACACACAAGCTTACTGAAATGGCTTAGGTCATGCACATGGGAAAAATCCCTGCAAGCTATGTGGGCTGTTACTAGCCAGCACCCTCTGTTTTGGACTAGATGCACTGGATTGAGAAAACAAGTGATTTCAGCCTTGAGTAAATCTGAAAGGCCCGTTTCCATTAGTGAAAGGAGGTCAGATGCATTAAGTCCTGGACTAACCACAACAGGCATTCAGAGCGTCTCAAAGCAAAAGATGACACAGAGTGACGTCTAATGCTAATACAATACAGCACAGTGAAAGAATTATGTCAGAGCTCCTGTTGGATCCTTGACAATATTTTGGTCATTCTAGAAGGGCATCAAAATTGTCTTACATTCTTAGAGCATCCTGGCTTCAACAAACTACTTCCTGCAGTGGTCTTGGGGGTTTTGAGGCATTGTTAAAATGAAATAATGGCTTCCTGAATCATGCATGGGATACGGAAATCCTTTACAGGAGAGATGAGGCAGATCCTTGTCCAAGACCATATTTTGCTGATCGTGAATTATGTCCTGTCACCCTTTATGAGAACATGCGTCATACTTTTCCAACACTGTGGCAGTCTATTTAAATGCCAGTCAGGATTTTCTGTATCAGATGAAAAAACAATACAGCCATAGTACCACAGAATATCCCATTACATGTCTTTGCATATTCTTATATTTTTCAAACCTTACCACTTTGTGCCAACCTTTTCGAGTTTTGTTCTTTTTTTCCCATTCTTTATAGTCTCCTTTTTATATGTAACGAAATCAAACCAAATTTCTCTGATGAACCTAATCAAATTAGAACAGCTAGATCAGGTACAATATAGCCATTGATCTATGCAGTAAAAATGAGCAGCTGAATGAGCATGAGAATGTGTGGGCGTGTGGGGATATGTATGAATGTGTAAGTATTCATACATACAGTAGTATATATGGTCAGGCTAGCCTTTCAGCAGATATGTCATAAAAATGAGGATGAATCATCCTGCAGCACATCTTAACATCTCCGTCAATACCTATAATCTATGATGACAGCTGAATTTGACAAAATGTTGCCAAACAATGGATAATAAAAAGCACTGGGTTAGGTCTCCAGATAACAGCACTGATCCATCACAAGAAGATGGAAATGGAAGGACTCTGTGCATTACTAGTGGTTTGGACAAATGCAAGGAAAACAGCAGGGAAACAAACTGGCCCAGTTTAAATGAATTTGACCAAGAATAGCAATTACACCACTCAGCCAAATAAAATTATGTTTGACAGTCTGAGAGCACTTGTAATGAATATTGAATTTTGGAGATCCCTGTATTTCACATTATCACAAGAGATGTCCTGCATTATATTTGATTGTGTTTATTTCATTCAGGAGCAGTTTAAAAATTTATCGGAACAAAATTTATTTTTGTTTACTTGAAACACTCCTGTTCAGGCATCAGTTAGGAGTTACTTCAACATTAATGTGGAATATTATTATATTCAAACTACAAGGAAAATTTTGAAGAAAAGTTTAAGTGCTTTTATCCAGCAGGTACTTTGTGGCAGTTATTTCTTGGGGGAAAAAAATAAACAACACAAACATTTAAAAAAAAAAAAATGTGTTCATCCATTTGACATGTTTATAAAACCACCGTAATTATATTAGCTGGTACAGCCTTGGGTTTCTACACTCTTTCACCATTTATTATAACAAACCCTGTTTAATTCAGTAAGCAAAATAGCATGTGGAAGTCCCTGCTCTGGATTGGTGCCTCCACTTGGTTCCTAGTCACCCTATCATTCTGACTGCTCCTTTCTTCGTCCAACCTTCCACCCAGACTGACTGGACTGGTGCCCCAGTACTCAAGCTGCTCCATGTCATCACTCACTTTATTAAATGACAGACCACACCACATCATTCAGCTGTGATTTAGAGAGGGCAGCTTGCGTGAGAGCCTCATGTTTGGTGTTTGTTACTGCATTAGTGGCTAGTGTATTCTAGTTCCTGGTTTGTTAATTGTTGTACATAAAAGCCTTATTATCTCTCACTTAGTGACTGCTAGTTATTCTGTAACCCATGCTGCTTTGTCATTTACCCTGCTTTGCTATTTGTAACTTGAGGCTCTTGGAGGCTGTACCAGGAAGTAGTTTCTCCTGTTTGTCACAAAGTTATCATTCACCTACATTTTGCAATATGTCTAGACACACTAGTTTTTGTGCAGCGCTACTCCGTCTTGTACTTCTGTTTGGTTAGTGAATGTATGTAAGTTAGCACAGGACTTGATTTGACTTCTTGGGTTGGAAAGGTCATGTTTCAAAGTGGAATGCTGTTTTTAACACAAGCTGACGTCGTGAATAAATCAGCACACTTTAAATATCAATATGACTGCTTTGACTATTCAGTTTGTCTTTATTGGCTCTCTTGCATGAAATACACTTCCGTAGTGACTGAATTTCAACAGGATTCTGCTAAATGTGAATATTTTATTTTCTTCACTTTGGGAAAAAAAGTGGAGGTGGGGTCTCTGGTCCGGTGCACACCGACAGCTCTACACTTCTGCTAGTGACATATTAGTAAATGTACATGCACATAATATAAATATATCATTACCTTTATAATGTTTATTTTGACTAGAGTCAAACTTTGAGGATTGTTCTGAGCACAACTTAATGTGAGACAAAGTGGTAGAACCTACACCACTTGTCATATATTTGTCATAAGTGTGTTAGACCTGCAACTTTAGTCTGTAGGCTTGCAAACACTATTCCTATATTTGTTGGTGTTTAGCATTATGTTTTGTCACGGTTCCATTTAACATGTTTTAATTAAATTACAAAGCAGATAGTTGCTGTTTAAATTCAATTATTAATCGATGTATTATAAGTTTGGGTAAATCTAAACTTTTTTTCTCGCTCTTCTTGCTATAATTAAAGTTGTTGATGTGGCAATACAAGATGTGGTATTATAGGTTAAATTAAGGACCTGTCATGCAGGCCTAAAGACTGGTCAGTGATACCCTGACCAGTCTTCCCTCGCGACCGGTGGTTGCCAGATGGTCACTGAGCTTTACTAATTCTTAAGGTTTATAAATGTTACCCTTGGCCCTTGTTTAGGCCACACAGGTTTGGGCCTGTGTGGCCTAAACAAGGGTAACTGTTGTTGGAGAGAAGGATGTCTCTGTGTACATGTGGTATGGTCTGAATTGTCCTTGGTTAAGCCACTACATTTTCGATTCCTTCACACATTTGTGACACACTTTGCGCATCTTTCTCGACCCTCTGGCTAGGCTTACTTACAGTTTTTGATTGGGATAGCATTCATGTACTTTACCTTCTGACAGCTGAGAGGAGACCATTGTTATAGTGAGTAACAAAAATAGTACCAGTCTAAACTTGTAATACTTTAATGTAATGACATTGGATTTAGTCTAATGAAAATTTTAGCTAATGTGGCTCAGAGGCATTGCTGTATATCTACAGCGCACCTCATTCCTTTTTAAGAGTAGGTAAAGACTTTGCATGAGACTGGTTATGACAGATATGGGCCCAGTACAATGTAACATACTGACAACACCCCCTCCAGGACTCCAATCCCTCCAGGACTCCAGTCTCAAATGATCAGTGTCATGTAGGAAAGAAGTCCAAAAGGAGTTTGGAGTTTATCTAAAAAAATTACATTTGGGAACAATTGACAAACAATATCAACATGAATTATTGAATAGAATTACTGAACTAATCTGTTTATAGTTCCCTGAAGGCAAAAAAGCATCAAGACCCAGATACCATATTTCCAATGATTATTCAGTTTTTTAGCCAAACACACTGGCACACATCTTAGTCAACGTCTGTGAAAAATGATGTTGCCAAAGATGTAAGATCACAGTCACAACAAAGCAGCTGGAGTTCTTGAACAAAGTGCAACATCAGAGGCCCAGGGAATCTCCTGAATGTTATAAAAAGGAGTTTATAACAAGAGATGTTACATTTTTAATCCCATTTTAAATGAAATGGTATCCTGGTAATGCCTGAGAGCAGAGCCACAAAAGATGAGTAAGTACAGAGAACCCCTGCTGATTTACTGTTAGTTAACAGTAAAAACAATACATTTCATCACCCATAATAAAAATAAGGTGTAACAATTTAGAAAAAAAAAAGAAGCTGTGAAACAAAAAGAGTAACACTCTATATGTGTGAAGAAAAACTAACAGTTTCAAAAGCTTTTAAAAGGCACACATATTGTAAGGTTTCTCACATACAGTATGTCACGTATTGTAAAAGGGAAGCTCTCAGCTGCTATTACTGATGCTATTGTAAATAACATCATCAGCCATGTTTGTACAGCTTACAATGCAAGTAGGATGTTCTCATTATACAGTGGGTTCAGAAAGTATTCAGACCTCCTTCACTTTTTTCAATTTTGTTATGTTGCAACCTGATGCTACAATCGTTTAAATTCATTTAGGTGTGTCAACTAAGTACTAAGTAAAGGGTCTGAATACTTATGTAAATGTAATATTTCATTTTTTCTTTTTAATAAATTTACAAAACAAAAAATCCTAAAATTCTGTTTTAAATTTGTCATTATGGGGTACTGAGTGTAGATTAATGAGAAAAAAAAGAATTTAAATGATTGCAGCATCAGGCTGCAACATAACAAAATGTCTGTATACTTTCTGAACCCACTGTAAGCCTTGTGACAATTCTTGTCCTTTCCAGAGCTGAGGAGTAGCAGTCTTTAATAATGCTTTAGGTTTATAAGTCAAAATCTCCTTGATTTCTGGTACTCTATTTAATACATTTGGGGCCTTCTTTGGTAACTATAATGTGACACTTTGTAACACGTCTGCTATTAGAAGGAATCCTAGCTCTTTCTTAGAGCAGTAGAAGGAAAAGAAATCATAGAAACTGTAAAAAAAAAGTAAGAATAAAACATCAAATGATATTGATATGACAATAATAAAAAAAAAAAAGTTACTGAAGAAATTGAAAAACCACTAACACACATCTGTAACTTGTCTTTTCAAACCAGTACACTTCCAAACAAGATAAAAATAGCAAAAGTAAAACCATTTTACAAATTACAGGCCTGTTTCTTCGCTATCTCAATTCTCCAAGATACTAAAAAAACTCTTTACAGACAGACAAGGCACATTATGAACCAGAAATCATTGCGTATTTTATACTGTTCAGTGGTTTTATCATTCTTAAATTACTGTGTGGAGATATGGGGTAACACATACAAAGGCACACTACAGCCACTATGCACATTACAAAAAAGAGCAGTAAGGATAGTTAATAAGGTTGGATATCTGGAGCACACAAACTAAATTTTTTCATGTTCAAAAATGTTGAAATTTATGGATCTGGTAAAATTTAAAACTGGTCAAATAATGAGCAGAGCAAGAAATAATCTGTTGCCAGATAATATTGTTCACAGAAAGAGAGGGGGGTCATGAGGGAAGAGCTAAATAAAAAGTACGGACAACAATGTAGAGCATATGCATAGCAGTCTGTGGAGTGATTTTGTGGAATAGTTTGGAGGAGGATTTGAAAAGATGCACAAATATAAATCACTTTAAATTTTATATATATATATATATATATATATATATAAAGCAGTATATGGATGAGGCAGGGTGTTAAATATTTAAACTAAATCCATTTTGACACTGAGTGGATATTTGGGTTGCACACTGTAGATTGATATAATGGTTATACTGTACATTAAATATGGATAATTTTATATAATGATATATTATAAAAGCAATTTTTTTTCGATAGGTGTAGTAAATAATTATAAATCAGTGTATAAAAATGTATATATTAATATAACAAGGGATTGTGTATTAAATAGTTATATTTATTTATAGATAGTGTATATGTATTAGGCTGTATGACCAAGAACAGATATATATGGTGAGTTAAATAGGGGTAGGAATTAATAAGCATTTGCTTCCTCCTACTCCTTTTCGAACAGGAAATGGTCAATACCACCACCCTGCATCAAAAAATAAAATTTCTGTTGTTTTCCAGAAAATAGATGATATTAACTAATTCAATGGTGTTGAGTTCAAAAATACCAATAAAAAATATTCAACCACGTATACATTTGTCACAAAATGCAAATCCATTTTTTTCACACATGGTCCATTTGTCCTCATTGTATTTCAGCTTCTCCACAGTTTACATATTTTCATAGGTTTCTTTTAACTGGACAGAATGACCAGCTGGCACAGATGCAAAGTAATTGCCATTATGCAGCAGGACACATTTTAGGCTGGTTTTTGAGCTGTGAATGAACAGCCTGATTTATCTGCATCATACACTTTGGTAAAATAAAGTTTTAATTTGTATTAAATCATATTTTAATTTTACATTTTTAGGCCACAGTTTGCCACAAAAAAACACAAAAGAATTGTTTTTAGATCATAAGAATATGAATCATTAACTGTAAATAGATACAATCAGCTACAGCAAACTGAAAATCACATTTTATACAGCTGCCATGCCAATATGTATAACTTAACCTACTAGAACAAATGAAATAATGCTTCAACAGCATCTTAAATTAAATTAATGAGTATAACATGAAAGTCTTGAATTAAACTGTACAATCTATACTGACATTAGCATTCAATAACTCAAACATGATTTATATGTGTCTCACATCTGATACCAATATATTTTTAAGTGAAATAATGTATGTCTTCTCTGCTGAGTGACTGTGCACGTGTAATCTATACTAGGTGAAGTCAGTCAAGATTAATTAAAGACTAATTTCAGTCCCGTTACCCAAAAAGATGCCTGTCCCAAAAGGTTGTGAAAACACTCACAATAAGACATTAGCCAGGTGAGGTTTTGCAGAATGGTTTTTACTACAGATGGTGCTGTAGCTGAACCTAGAGAGAATTATGCATATCCTCCTGACAAATTAAGTGCTGTTTCCTTGTAAATAATGAAGAAACTATTGGATTTAGATTTATGTGCCCAGATTTTCCAAAATATTTTTGGACACCGCCATGACACTGCTACCACAGCCCAACACTCCAGACAATGCTGCTGTTTTGCTGTTTGCTAGCTAGAGTGTGTGTTTTGGCATGTGGATACCTTACACTGGGGTACTTGTCTGTAAAAAAGTTTTTACATTTCAAGTCTGCCAAATGTATACATATGGCTCACTATTTTAGCTTTTCTTGTCAACGCAAGGTCTCATTACAAACACAAAACAAAGCACAGCAAATATAGGTTTACTATTCAGTTTGCATGTGAAAAAAAATGCATATACCTGACAGCTGCCAAAGCTTTAAGATTTTTAGCTGCTAAGGTCAGAGTGTGCAGCTATCTAGCAATATTCTACCAACTTCTTTGGTGACTTTTTAATTCCAGTCACAAAACTAAGGACTTGCAACTTCACTTGGAGGTAATAACTGGATTATTTGAGACTTCAGTGCCCAAAAGACACAAGTTGACTTGAGGATTGGGGAAGTATTGATTTTAGTTCTGCCTTTTGGATCTTAAATTGTCAATTAATGGCATGTCTGGGATGCATATAATTTCTTCAGTAGCTTCAAACTCACCATAAACATTCCTGGTGAATAATATGTAGTATGTATTCCCAGTTAAATTCTTTATACAGGAAACAGAAACTAGAAGCAAAATACACCCCAGAGTGGCAAACTGAACCCTTTCTTTTGCTGCTGACAGTTCATGCATGTAAAGTGTATATGTAAAGGGGGGACACTGTGCTATAAAAATCTGAGGTCTGATCTAACTATTTAAGTTGAATATAGCAGTCTGTGTGTGTACTCATCTGTTGTAAATACAATCAGCCTTTCAGTTCCTCAGATGTAATGATTTCACCCATCATGAAGACATCATCCCATGTTGCTCTAATCTTGCTAATTCCAACACTATTAGATAAGTACAAGCACTGTTACTTTCTAGCATTTCATAAATTTGCATCCTTATGAAGTACAAAATGAAAATCAAGCCATAGCATCACTGGTTTACACTGCATTGTTTTTTGTTTTTTTTGTTTTTTTGCCTGTTTTTTAAAAAAAAAAATTATTATAGCTTTGGATTTTCTGCTTTAAAGGTTGTCTGTAATATGTTTTATGATGACCCTGAGGAAGACCACAACCACCTGAACGTGTTGGTCAAGCAATAAAGTTGTTCAGTATGCTATAAGTGTTGCTGGAGCTTTAACTCTTCAGATCTTATCTTCTTCCCCAAGCACCTTTGAAGTAGGTGAAATTATGCCTGACACCTCTACTCTGTTTCACAATTTAAGTTTTAACTAACCAGTGCAGTTCAAAGCAGGATCAGCAACTTTGTTTTGAAGGTAGTCCTGGACTAATTTGCACACAGATACTTTGACTCACTCTTGCAGCGGGACAACACTGCCCAGTTTCCCTGAAGAAAAAAATGCAGAGGGTTTGATTTTGGTCATTTGGCTGAAACTAACTTTTTGAGTTGCAAGTCACATCTCAAAGTTTTCTGATGTGACTTGAATGTGGTTCAAAAAGCTTAAATAATATAATTTGGGCAAATTTGGGCAGAGTTGAGTAAAACACAGACATAAACAGATCAGCATAAAAGGATTCCACTAAAATCATTATACAATAACAAAATCAAGAATTATCCAGCTTTACCATTATACTAACAGTAAAACTCCTTGCTGTGTGCACTAACACTACATCCACACAGTGGATAATTAGGTTCAGCCTTACTGGCAAAAAGTCAATCTTAAGACAATGTGTAGGAGTTAATAGCACTGGATGCTAACTCCCATTGATAATGTCATAGATGCAAATGGATGATGTGAAGCCAGCAAGGTACCTTCAGAGAGAAGCTCAATTACTCAGCCTGGCGGGGCCCCAGCCACAGACAACCTCTCCAGTCTGCATGCCAAAGATTTTCCTCGCCCCCATTGAATATCAGGCTGACAGACCAGAGTGTCCCAAAGTAAAAATGACTCACTCCACTGACTTTAACAACACAGACAAACAGCCAGGAGATTTGAGCTGGAGAACACAAACATTGCTTCCACTTTGTCCAAATAAAGGAGGAGATAAGGAATTAGAAAGGTGATACCACACTATTTCTACATTTCTGTTAAAAGCCAAACATTGCAAGTGTCTCTTCACTGATACTGAACTACATCATAAAGGATTCTGTAATATACATATATCGAGAACAGGCCATCTTACCTCCAGAGTGGGGGGGAGGGCCACAGAGCAAGACCACTCCTTGACCTTCACGAACTCTCACTGGACTTCTTCTCTGAGTCTTGAAATTCTCCAAGTCTGTTTACCACAACACAAAAGCAATAAAGCAAAATAATCATTTTCTTCTTCATGAAAGCCATAAGCACACAGGACACAAACACAACAAGCCTAGGTGTTTATAGAGATAAAAATAAAACTCATATATGTGGTTGCTCAATAATTTCATATCTAATTAGCGCACAGGTAGTGACCAGAGTTTAACAGTGTAATACGATGTGCATGCTTGCTGTGAAATACTGGTGGTAGCTTTGCATAAATGCAGACGTGGTGCTGTAAAGTCCTAAACACTTCTGACTAGAACAGAAAGCAATTCCTCAAGTATAAGTCACACATGAGTGAATTTAATTGGAACGGCGTATTGTTATCACTTTCTGTGTTTCATCCACTGCACACAGACCAGCAACAATTAAATGACTAAGACTGAAACATCATTTGTATGGAGGCCGATTACTTGTTGACAACCTGCTGAGAGAAAGCAAATGGAGACAGCAATCCTTGAACACTTTTTCGTGCCTGCTGTGGCTTTTGGAGATATCGCCGGCATAGCAGCCAAATATGTGGCTGCCATATAATGACATAATCAAGACTGAATTCAAAAGCGGGGAGAAAGAATGCAAAACTGACACCTCCTGTGTACAAGCACAGTAGGATGAGTGTCCGCATAATAGATACAGTGCGTGATCTTTTCAAACCTTGTGAGTAATAGAAAATTGTATCCAGCAGAACAGCATCACAATATCACAAGTGAAAGCTTTTGTTTTGGTTCACAAATGATTTTGTGAAAATCTCCTGTATGACTTTCACAAGTTAATTAGTAGATCATGACATTCTTTCTATATTTGGAGCAGACAGATTTTATGGATGCTTCGAGGCCATCTAAATTGAAGGCCGAGATAAGGTTAACAATTACATGAACCTACATTTAGGTTATCTCTGGTCCAGCAAGACATCTTTATGTCCTGAAGCTGCTAAGGCAATGTGGGAAATTTTATTATGATTTTTTTTAGGCAGTACACACCACAAATGCTTGTTAAGCAATTCATTACCAGCCCGCTAATAATCTTGAAATGTCATGTTTAACTTTGCTTTAAATTATTAATGCTGGTAATCACTGTAAAAATCAAAACATAATAATAGATATAAGATATAATTTCATTGAATGTATTCTCCTTCACACCTACAGTTATATCCAAAAGTCTCAAGCCAACACACATGTCTTTATATTTTGCTTCCAAAGAGCCAGACTTTCTTGCAATTTCTTAAAGTGCTCTTGAGCAATAACTCTCCAGGTTTTCTGAAGGTCAAAGTTTTTCTTTTTTGGCTTTTTCACTCATTTCCAGTCAAGTCCTTGTACCTGACCATTTTCAGAGGAATGTTTTTTTGTTTGTTTGTTTGTTTGTTAAGCCACTTAACACTGACCTATGAATCATTCAAGATTAACAAAGGCAACTAACTCAAGGAGTGAACCAGTGTTGTGTCTTGACATAACAGACAACTTAGATTTTCTATGAAAAATTCCAAAGTTAACACAGTTTGACAGGCATAAAATAACATTTTCTGTACCAAAACGGTGATTCCTGAAGAGCTATTATCTGAAAACCTGGCATATCTCAGCATGGTGTGCAGTGTGTCCTTAAAAAAATCTGAGGAAACTGGACAAGTGGAGGACAAAAGAAGAAGTGGCAGCCCTAAGAACTAGCTACAGCAGATAAACAATATCTGAAAGTCATGTCCTTAAGACATAGGAAAAATTCCAGCAAAGACCTGACACAGGACCTGAGAGATGCATCTGACCCTTCAGTTGATCCATCTACTGTTCATTGAAGCCTCATCAGAAATGGTCTCAGTGGAATGGTGGAAGTCATTCTATGAAGTAGACTGAAAATCAGTGGTCTTATGGAGTGATCAATCGTCGTACAGAGGAGGTCAGGAGAGAGATATAACAGTGAGTGTCTACAGCCATCTGTAAAACACGGTGGAAGCTCTGTCATAGTTTGTGGCTGCATTTCAGCCAGTGGTGTTGGGAATCTTGTCAAAACTGATTAATTATGAATGCAGAGAAGTACAGATTTTGATCCACCATGTAATACCATCTGGAAAGCATCTGATTGGCAAAGGCTTCATTTTTCAACATGACAATGATCCCAAACACACTGCCAATGCAGTAAAAGCATACCTGGATAGAAAAACACACAATGGAACACTATCAGTAATAGATTGGCCTCCCCAGAGCCCGGACCTCAACATTATTGAAGCAGTGTGGGATCATCTTAACAGAGAACAGAACAAAAGACAGAAAACATCCAAAGAAGAGCTTTGAATGTCCTTCAAGAAGCCTGGAGAACTATTCCTGAAGACTACTTAAAGAAATTACAAGAAAGCTTGTCTAAGAGAGTTCAGGCTGTGTTGAAGAATAAAGGTGGTCATACCAAATATTGACTTCAAGCTCGTCAGAATTGTACAAACTCTGTTTTTAGCTTATATACTGAATTTCCTTGTATGTCTGCACATGCTTCAATACATCGCTCCACCTATTACCTATTTTCCTAGCAAAATATAAAGAATTGAGGGGTGGTTCGAGTCTTTTGCACAGCGCTGTATATTTCACACTGAACACAAATTGAAGCTTTAAGACCATCACAATGCAGAATACTTTGTTATAGCAAATTCTGTAAATCTCTAAATTGGAACGCCTGCAAGGCAAAGAAAAAAAATTACCTTTTTGACTGATCCCAAAATACATACAAACAACTTTACAGCCATGCTTGTAGCTCTGTAAGGCTGTACTATGAGATAACGGCTAATGTCAGAATGCAAACATTCCCACCATGAAAATGCTGTCGTTTAGGAGATTCAAGATTAGTTCATCATGCAAACATTTGCTGATGACTACACACCCAAACTATCTCTAAAGCCAAGAGTTAGTTTATATATATACGTATATATATATATATATATATATATATATATATATATATATATACACACACACACACACACACACACACACACACACACACACATATA
>VUQI01028179.1:0-15175 GCA_015106735.1 Paratilapia polleni
GCTTGGGTTTTGGTATTCCAACGGTATGGAGGGAGCCACCGAATCACTCTGATGACTGCTACTTCTGTTTAGTCAATATTTCTGGATACAGTTCCAAAACTAAATCATCTCTCAGTTCCCCTAACCTGCCATCAGCAATGAGACCTGTACCACATTCAGATGAAATACCACCTCCCATTTTTACTGGCTTAGTTGATGAGTGAGAAGATGAACAACATTGTAGTGATGAGGACTTTGAAGATCCATCTTCATCTGTCCCCCAGTTATTCACTGAGTCAGAGTTAAATGACTTAGTACGAGATTTGGATCTGCCAAAGAAAGTGGTTGAGCTGCTTGGATCTAGGCTCAATGAGAAAAACCTCCTGGCTCCAGGAACCAAATTTTCTTTTTATAGGCATCATGAGAAGGATCTTATTCCATTCTTTGAAATGGATGATGACTTTGTCAATTGTGTTGAAGGTCTTTTGGGTCCAATGGGTTGTGAGTACGATGCAGATGCGTGGAGGCTGTTCACTGACAGCTCAAAAGCCAGTCTAAAATGTGTCCTACTGCATAATGACAGTTACTTTACATCTGTGCCAATTGGTCATTCTGTCTAGTTAAAAGAAACCTATGAAAATATGCAAATTGTGTTGGAAAAGCTGAAATACAATGAGCACAAATGGACCATATGTGAAGAAAATGGATTCGCATTTTGTGACAAAACTGTACGTGACTGAATAATTTTATTGGTATTTTTTAAATTCAGCATCATTGAATTAGGTAATATCAACTATTTTCTGGAAAACAGCAGAAATGTTATTTTTTGATGCAGGGCGGTGTTATCCCTAGCTACTGCAGCGATATCCTGGGGTACTTGTAGCCCTCACTGGGAATCCCTGCTGTAAGAAGCGGACAGAGAGGTCAGAGCCATGATGTGCACTATAAACAAACAGCAAAATGAAACAGTTCAATGTTGTATTTTGAACAAATTTTAGTTAAGAAAATGACCCTCAATTCCTTTTCATTTTTCTATAACGTTGCTTCATAGGATATAACAATACATGTAAAAATGTGCTTTGGTCTTTGCTGAGGGAAGTAGTATCATATTGAGTCTGCTGTGACTCATTTAATTTAAAGTTCTTCTTTATCAAGGCAAGCATCTCTGTAATCCAAAGCTGTTTCCTCTCTGATCCTCTGTGCCAGACCGGTTCCCGCCTGACTGCTGGAACCATGAATCTGTGGTGTCCCGATGTCTGTGAAGTTTGTATTCACCACTACCCAGGCGTCGCTTTATTATCCCCGCTCTTCTCTTCTAAAGGTGACATTTGTCTAACTGTTCAATCCCTCTAAGACACAGCAGCGCAGTTTGGGACCTATTCAGCTTTATAGTTCCGCTTTACAGTAGGTGTGCCCAGAATTTAGAATTCAGATAAGAAAAGGCACATCTTGGAACTGCTGGGCACTTAAACCTTCTTGCCATCCATTTAATTAAAAACAATACAATAAATTACAAGCAACGCTATCAAGATGTGGGAGAAAGGGAGAAGAGGAAGTAGCTGGAAGCAAGGTAAATTATGACCTTAAGCCGGAAAACATTTTAAAGGGGGATATCACGATGTGTGCATAAATTTAAGGGCGCAAGTGCTGATCTGTCAGTCATCTGTTCCCTGAGTCTAACAGTGGGGGACTAAGGACCAGAACAGATGCATATTTCATGCTGTAAATACCACAGAAATGCAAATATCTGCATGTATGATGGATGAGACAAACATCTTAACACGAGTGGTCTGGAATAGTGGAGTAATTCACAGTCCCTAACATCTAGTGACCCTTTACTTGATGCAGAAACAGTACAGAATAATGATAAAGGTGCAGATGTGACAGGAATATTACCCCATGCAGTGTAAAAGACAGCAAGAAAGCATTTCTATTTGGCAATCTTTAACCAACACCGCAGTTCTATGATTCACACTTGTCACCAAAAACTCCTTTATCGCTGTTTCCAGCCACCGAGTTTCACCAAAAAAACCCCCAAAAAAACCCAGACTGACAAACATCTGTTATAATCTGTAAAACCAGCAGGCGCATTTGGGCTTATTCGCCTCATCCACTATCAGACTAGTAGCTTCTCTACTGTAAAGACCTAAGCAGTGCTTGTATAATCCACCGTGGGATCACTGATAATCCACAAAATATCTCAAATACTGTATCAGCAGGATTTCCAATAAAATTAGAAGCAATACAACATGACATGCTCTGTTCAATCCCATATAATCAGTTCAGATGAGGCATAGAGCAAAATAAAAAGAGTGCCAGACATGTGTGAAGAGTGAGGTTTTGCTAGTGGGACTGAAGGTGCATGATTTTTTGTTTTCTTTTTACATAAAGGAACAATACAGCAATTTTATATGTCACGATAAATTTACAAGTCATATAAATAAATATTACTAACTTGTAAAATCTCCTCCAGAGACATTCTTCTGTGGCAGTTTCTAAGGTTTAAAGACATGAGAATTGCTATTTGCAGCATTTCAGGTGCTTGTTCTCTGCGGCATCCATTAAAAGAAAAACTTTCTGATATTCTGGTAACTTAGTTTGTAAATTAGCAAACTTCATTTGATTAAACAAAAAAAAAAAATGGTCTCCGTATATTTTCTGTGAACCACGTTTTGTGCAAGCGTCAACATCCATGAATACTGAAAATGCAAAGCTGCCAGTTCCTCGAGTGAGCTAATCCCCATAGACTCTATGTTAAAATTCCCACATTTAGAGCAGAAAAATGTTTATAGTCTGTCATAGTTTCACTTTGTTTAGCATTCGGTTCTACTAAAAATAATCTATGGAGATGGCAGTTCAGTTTCTCTTAAGATATGAAAATATGCTCCAAATATTTTCATGTCTTCGAAAACACCAGTTGACAATTGCCAAAATGCCAAACTCAAGGCTTCAAACGGTAGTCTGCAAACCAATGGGGGATGTCAAAGTGCCTCTGTCTATAGCTATCTATCCATATAGTTAATATATAATGTTTGATGTAAAAGACACAGCTGAACTGAGCTTAGGCCTCAGTCACACAGGCCTAGAGACCTGCCCAGTTAATGAGCACATTAATTGGGCATTCAGAACAGAACGCCCAATTAATGTTCTCAGTTCATCTGCGATTTACAGTATATACAGCTTCCTCTGAACAGATAACGTTTAAATGTTCAATTCAACTCAATTCAATTTTATTTTTATAGAGCCTATTCACAACAACTGTTGCCTCAAGGCATTTTATTTTGTAAGCTACAGACCCCACAATATTAGACAGAAACCCCAACAATCTGACGACCCCCTATGAGCAAGCACTTGGCAACAGTGGGAAGGAAAAACTCCCTTTTAACAGGAAGAAACCTCTGGCAGAACCAGGCTCAGGGAGGGGCAGCCATCTGCTGAGACTGGTTGGGGGTGAGGGGAAACAGAAGAGAGCAGAGGGAGACAGGACAAAAAAGACACTGTGGGAGAGAGACAGAGTTTAGTAATTAATAATCATTAAATGCAATGTGGTGTATGAAAACAAGGACAGTGAAGAGAGGTGAGTGAGAAAGAAATGCTCAGTGCATCATGGGAAGTCCCCAGCAGCCTGAGCCTATAGCAGCATGACTAAGGGATGATTCAGTGTCACCTGATCCAGCTCTAACTATAAACTTTGTCAAAAAGAAGGGCTGGAGTGAAAATGATTGAAAAAGTTCCACGGGTTTTTGGATTTAGAAAACTGTATAACTGAAGAATAAGTAAAACTATAGTCTTCAGGTAGAGTTAGAAGACAGTGATCCTTAGCCTTAAAAAAATGTGAAAAGCAAGTGGACATGAGCATAGCTGAGGTTAGTGCAAGTGTGTGTTTCTGTATGGACTGGAAATGCTGAATCTGTGGCACAATAAGTGTGATGGAGTGTTTACATGATTGCATTAGTCTGCTGTTTGTCTATCCTGACTGCCATACTTGTGTGCTTACGCGCATCTCTGTCCATGTAGCACAGGGGGGTGGAGGTGCACACGAGCAGCATACTGATGAGTTCCCAGCATGCACAGATCAAATTACACAACCTACTCTCTTTCTCTTCACTTTCAGTCAATCTTGCCTGTTGCCCCACCTTCACTCTCTCTGCAGGTAAACAACCAGCTATTCCACGGAGTGATGCTTAGAATTTCTGATGACCTGAGCACCTTACCTTGATGATAGGATTCCTATCAGATGCCCCTGTATATCCCTCAGACAGGCCTACATTTGCTTAAACATACAGTCTAAATATTCACCAGGGGCTTGAGTTAATCTGACTTTATGAGTCAACACAAGTGTAATATTAAATATAAATGTTAAACATTAACATTACATATGTTATATGGGACTGCTAATTTGAACTGGAAACACTGAAGTTGTTTTAGGAAAGTTGGCGGTACATGCTACTGTTGTTGGTTTATCATACCATCTGTGTGAACTCTCATTTTCACCTGTCATTTCTGCTTGCTATATACATAACAAGCACAGAAAGACTACAAAGTTGTAAGGTAAAGTCCTAAAATATCAGAGAGAGAGAACCCTACACTGTGAGCAAGAACCTGGTGACAGTGGGGAAGAAGAACTGTCTTTTAACAGGAAGAAACCTTTGGCAGTGCCTGGCTCAGGGGGGGCAGCCATCTGCTATCTAGGGAAGAATATTAAACAATTAATCAAATAGTATGAATAAATAAATGCAAACCTTTTTAGTCTAGAGAAAATGTCCTTTCTCTAAAGTTACATTAAGCTAACAAGACACTGTATTAGTTTACATAGTTGAAAAGAACCCTTCTGTCTCACTGAGCCTGCAGGGGAATATACTTTATAGCCCTGCTGTTAGTGCCACTGGCACAGCTCACTTATTTCACTTAGACAAATTGACTCAGAGATGATATATATCAAAACTTTAAGAGTAAGGTAGAGTAAGACGACATGAGAGAGGGAGCTGAAAGAAAGACTAAGATTCTCCCAGTCACAAATGAAAACTGGAGCCAATCCATCTTGTAAATGTTGAGATATTTCACTGGACAGACAAAAACTTTGACCTGTTGGTGGCAGGAGATGATGGAATTCCATTCAATAATTTTGGGGATATTTTTGTTTGAATCCAAGCGACTGAGGGACTGACTTATCGACCGGCCAACCTGCAATATCACCCCCAGGACCAGGGTTGCTAAAATAAAGCCTCTGCTCTTTCCTGTATTGTTATTCCAAAAGAGAGGTGAAACACGGAGGGATAGTGCAGGAGAGAGTGGGGTAAAGAAACCGATCAATAGAGACAGAAGGAGAAACAGTCGGTGAGAGAAGAAAGAGAATCCATAAAACACAGTATTAACATTGGTCTACAGAGTGGAGTTGAAATCCCGCTGAGTCTCTTCCTGCACTGCAATCTGGGATACCAGGAGCCTGTTTGGAATGGGCACTGGGCACTGACCGGACAAAATGTTGTTCTGAATGCCGATTGGCTTGGTGTGGGGCTGGACACCAGGTCTAGGTCAAATGCTTTAAGAGGTGAGGTGCAGCAGGTTCAACTGACCCACAGTTTGGGGGAGTGGAGACACAGATGAGGTGGAGTCTGAGGAGGAAACTGTAAAGCTTTGTTTTTAGGGGATGTACTGCAGGACTTTTCAGAAATGGAGCAGTATCCAGAGAGATCCTGACTCGTACTGCATGAGTCACATCTTCAGAGGTTGCTGTGAGCAGCAACTAATCGGTATTTTAATCAATAAAAAAATGTGTGGATAATTTTTTTTTAGATGAGTTACTTTATCTATAAAAATGCAGAAATGTGTTATAAATTGCCATCTCACTTTCCTGAAAGGGTGGGAGATTTGTTTGTCCAACCGACACACACTAATTTGAGAAAGTGAATGAAACATGAATGCCATGTCCTAAAATTTTAAATACAGGTTATTAATTATTTGCGCAGTAGTAATAATGACAACAACACCCAACATGCCCCTTATTGTATAGTTCCCTTGCAGCACCACTAGCTAATAAATCACATTTGGAAGCACCTTTACAAAGATCAAAGGACGATGTATAGATATAAGAAATGAAATCAAGGGGCCAAAGTAGCATAGTGAAGCCGTGAGTCTCATTGTTGTGAGGCCCGGGGATGGGGAGCTGTTGGCTGGGGGTTAATCTGAGCCTGGGTAGCGAGGCAGTAATGCCAGGGCTCATGGGGAATTACTGAGGAGATTTGGAGGAAATCTGCTGGCAGCAATTTCCCTGTCGCTTTTATTAGCCTAGATGTGCAATTTGCCGCTGGCTGTTTTAATATGACAGGATACGTCTTGCTTGTGTTTTTACCCCCCTCTCTTCCTCTCAATGCTCAGCATAGTGAGAAAAGAATTTATGTCACTCTGTGTTTGCTATATAATAAAATATGATACTGTACTTGCCCCCACAGAACAGTTACTCATTACCCTTTCCTCCTTGAAGAGCGGTCAGAGGTTACGGACGAGGCCTACTGGAGTTAAACGTCTTTCTTAAGGGCACACTAGCAGAGGGAATTCTTGAACTTATTTCATGCGGTCAAAAGAAGATCTCCCTGCGTTGTGTCTAGGCCACCCTGCTGTTGGTGTGTGTGTTAAACCATATCTGAACGAACTCACATTCTCCCTGATGCTACAGACACATCAGGGAAAACAGTGTTTGGAGACTGCGGCTTGACCAAAGTTATTGTGACTGTGTGCAATGAGCTCGCAGTGTCGTTGCCTTTAAAATGGTTGCTTCAAAGATATAGACCAGGTCTGCAATCGCTCGCAGTCAGTTGCCATCCTCAAAGCAACTTTGGTGCATCAAGACGGTGATAAAACAACAATAAGACGGAATCAGGCTGCTGTCAGTTTGCAATTAAATGGAGTCAAGTTGGCAATTATATGCAACCTGTTTGTGATAATACTGTAATTAACTGTAGCGAAAATCTCAAATATGTTGCCGTCTGTTGCAAATCTGGAATACCAAATTTTGCAAAGGATTGTAGTCAAAATGGAGGTAAAGAAAAAAGCTGAAGATTGAAAGCTGGGTAACCAGATGTGAATGTTTCAAAAATTATATTCAGGACCTGCTGATATGCTTAAACAATACTTGGTAGGAAAGTCAATAATTTCTGATAGAGAGGCATGCTGGATCTTAATTACTTAGTATTGTGTCTTGCTGAGCACTTGGATTCAAGTTTGTTTCATTCAAAGAAAAGCAAATTAGACACTGAGTGCATTGAATTATTAGTTACGTGCAAAGATTCAAATGAAGAGAGCGCATGTGAAGCGTCTTTGTTCTGATTGCCATCCCTGAAGAAAAGGAGCTGTCTCAAACCTCCTTGTGTCTCATTAGACCAGGAGATAAACAACAACAATATTTCAGTTTCTACAAAAAGCTCAAACCTCCTGCATTATTACGAAGGGAAACTACACTGTGAGGAGCATCTGCAGGGAAACCGGAGGCTCAGCCAGAACTTGAAGGATAATGTGCAGGAGCTGTGCCAATACAAGTGGGAGTGAAGGTGGGAGGAAGAGGAGCTTATAGCATTGCTGCATTTCAATCAAGAGCAGCTTTGGGTTCTGATCCTGAGCTGCACGGTATAAGTAAGTTAAGATAGAAAAACGATGAGCAATAAAGATGACAGTTTTAGGTGAATCATGGATTTGTATTCTCTATTCATGGTCACTCAAAAGCTACAAATTATAACCTGTCTAATTCTTAAGATATGAGGCTGTTTTTGGTGAATTTTGTCTAAATGTGAGGTGTGACCCAAAAATTTCAGAGAAAGAGGTCAATAAAAACTAAAAGCCTTACCTAATTTAAATTTGGCAGATCTCACATTGAAATTCATCTTCTTGTACACCTCTGGAGTGTTTACAGTGAGGCAGCTATTTTTAGATCTCTAAGTGGAAGTCCCATTATATTTTCTTGTACTTGTGCCTATGTGATGCGTGCCGGATCTCCTCCAGAGAGTGAAAAAGGCCGGTCCTCCAACTTGAACTTCATTTTCAGGAAGTGGATAAAGCTGCAGGGAGGTCAAGGGGCCAGACTGGAACACATGGTGCAAGTGGCCAGAACAGGACTTCCAGAGAGCAATCTAAAAACAGCAGCTGCCATGGAAGCTGTCTGGACATGTCCAAGAAGATGACCTGAACGTGAGACTGGCCAAATTTAAAATCGGGTAGGGTCTTTGGTTTTTATACACCTTTTCTCAGAAATTTTTGATCATATCTCATCCAAAAATAGCCACGTGAGGCTGGCTTCTTCGAACTTTCATATACAGTCTGTGGTTGAGGTTATACTTTAAAACATCTTAAGGTGCTGGCTGTTCTGTTTTTCTTTAAAACATTTTTTCACTCATGTTTCACTTATGCTTCACTCATTTGTGTTCATTTTACTACATTTAACCAAGCTCTAACCATCATGGCAGTGGATACTGAAACCACAAAACTACTGCTTTTGGAGGAGGCAAAATAACAATACACAGGTCCATGTGTGAGTTGGCGATAGAGTCAACTAGAGGTGCCAAAATCATAACTGGCACCCGGCACTGGGCCTACAGCAACGGCATTCAGGCCTCAGTGCAGCAGCTCTGGACTGAGTTTATGTGGACCCTTCCAGCATCTCATGATGTGTGTCCGTGCGGTTGCATTCACACCTATCTCACCCAAGTCTGGGTTTTTATGACCCTCTGCTTCTCCCTAGGGTGCCAAATATGTGCAACCTCACATATCTGGCACTCTGAACAAAACATTCAACAAGCGAGTTGTCTAAATTAGAGGGAACCAATTAAGAGAGCAATGGGGGGTAAACACAATCAAAGGCGAGATGTCAGCTATCTAAAACCATCTTCAAAGCGTCATTGGAAACAATTATTGAATAGCTAGAATATGATTTTCTGTGATCATTTTTACTGTGAGACAAAAGATTTTTGCATGAAAAGGAGTAAACAACTGAATCTGAACAGGCTGCAGTTGCTGAGATAATGTTTCCCACTGTGATGATTTTTTTTTTGTGTGTGTGTAGATTTCACAAACATTTGTTTCTGCACATTGTGAATTATAAGAGGAAGCAAACTGGATTCTGCTAGACTAAAATATACACAACTGTGCGAGTGAATCCAACTTTTTCCTTTGCAGACAAGGCAAAATGAAAATTAGTTTAAAATGTAAAATAAAATTTACATTGTTTTGTTATAATAAAATAAATCTTGCTTTGATTTTTGAATCAGTCATTAGATGCAGGATAGATGCAGGGAAAATATTAAGAACTTCTTATGACTACCATGGCATAAAACTGTAGGAAAAAAACAAACAAAAAAAGGAGACAGAATCTGATAATACCGTGGCTTTGGCAGTCTGCAGTAGTTTGACTCTCAGTAAAGCAGATCCAGTAGTTCACTCCTCCTAATGGATAGTATTTCTTATTCAGGGATAGAGTCCCGGAGGGACATTACACCGAAAACTGTCTGTCTGGCTTTCCATGGTCAAAATCTTGGAAAATGTAGTGTTAGAGCAAAGACAGAAAACACAAAGGTGGTATACCTTTAGGTACAGAACTAATGAAGCAGGTAATGAATGAACCTGCTTCCTAAAACATCAGCTAGCACAGCTGGAGCATAATGGACTGCAACATCAAATGAGTCACTTATCAGCTAAGCTGTGTCTCGCCCACCGGTGTTGTTGGCATAAATACCAGAAACTATTAATGCCCAACTCATTATCAAAGAAGACCAAAGTAACTCTTTGATTAATAGAGGCAAACGAACAGATGATTATTAAAAGGTTTACAGGCCTTTTTTTGGATGAAAATAGAAAGTGAGTCATTTTTGCAGTGATGTTCAACGAAAGAGCAAATTGTGCCTCCTTACACTTCATTAAGATCTTATTACCTGCATGGTTAATATATGTTTGCTGATGGTCGACTCTTTCTTCAGCAAGATTTAAGCAGCTTTAATTCTTGAGGTTTGATGATGCTGATGACTGAATATTTATTTCATATTTTATTTACATTTTGAGGGGTGAGTAAGAGGCAGATTTACAGAAGAAAGAGTCAAAGGAGAAGAGACGAAGCAGAGTGTGAGATATCTTTACGTAATTTATGCTAGAGTGGTCAAGCTCCAAAACCACTTGATCCTCCACTTTTCATAATCCAGTTTAACAGCAACTTTTGTTAGATATCCACTACATGGATTGACCTCGATGTAGATTAGTGTAGAGGATTTTTAGGACTGATACCAATATTTGGTGATTTAAAAAATTGCTATATTGGCCAATAGTTTTTCCTTCAGATACACAAAACATAAACAGATTTCCTTAACATTTGTTATGTGATGTTATTTTATTGTCACAAGTAGTGGTTTATTCGTTTGTGCTCTGCTCGACTCTGCTCAGATCAGCTGGTTGTTGTGTTTGTTTGTGGAATTCCAAACACCTGTTGCCAACAGGGAAGTTGCAGAGTGCCCTCTGGTGGACAGGCCCTGCAAAATCAACATTCATAACATGGGTGAAGGGTGTTTCTCGTGTCCTTCCTTTTTTAATTTTCATTTCTTGGCCGTTATAAATGTTGTTTTCTGAGACTTAACAAAGCTCCCTAAAGTGCTACAGAAGACATTATGTCATTTATTCTTATTTGCTGGGAAAACAATCACCAGAAAGATAAACACTTATTAGATAGTAATATAAATGTGTAGTGTATGTATCTACATGTATGTACAAAGGACACTTTCCTAGCAGCCATCAGATTGGATACTGGAGTTCCCGACAGAAAGCGTGGAAAGTGAAAAAAAAAAAGAAAAAAGAACAAAACAGAAATACAGGCCGATTCATCACAAGTGAAATGGAGTGGCAGGTGGCCTCCCTACTGGCCCAGTCCCACTGTCCTCTGGTGTCCTGCTGCCCTCCTCCCAGCCCGATCTGGCTCACCAGTCTGTTCCCCTCCTAGCCCCTGTTACGCCCCATCAAGCCAGGGAGCTGCAGCCACGAGGCCAGGCCTCGAACACCCCTGCCTGAAGGATATGTGTGTATGTGTATAGCTTTGGACCTTGAGGGCGTTTCCGCCTCTATCAACACAAGCCCTGCTGAGGGTGACACCTGCAAATAACAGTTTAATAGCTGAGTAATGTCTCTGGCCTCCTCCCCAGCTGTGCTGGGGCAGCCTGGTGGGCCACGAGGCAATTGAAAAGCCTTTGCTCTCTTTAGTGTATACATGCAGACACACATATGCACATAAACTGAATATATTTTTATGCACACACACACACACACACACACACACACACACACACACACAGAACGGTGTGAACTGATAAAACAGTCAAAAGGCTGTAAAACTGGGGCAGAAGTGCCAGCAGCCGGCCAACGAATGAGCTGATACCTCATATATCTTCATACTCCACCTGCTCCTCATGCTAATGTTTTCCTTCTATTACAGGTATATGTGTCTGCTGGGGGAATAATGCTGCACAGGACAGTGCATTCTCAGAGTATGCAGCTTTATTGTGGCAGCAAACATTCATGTTTGATTTTTTATTTATTTTTTTTCAAATTTAATCCATACATTTTGCAGAACAGGAATATTATAGAAAAATGCTTCTGCTGCAGTGAGCATTGATTCTACAATCTCATGAAATATTCCCATTCACAGAGCCTACCAGTGAGATTATCAAACAGCCTAAGTCTACTGTACACAGATTCAAGACATGCTGAAGAGGATAAATATTTAAAAGTATGAAATGACAGATTTTCTATTGGCAACAGATCTGCTCAGTTTTTCTTTGCGGGTACGTGGCTGCACCTCTGTCGCCGACCATTCCAATGAAGGCAAATTCACAAAAAAAGTTCATCTCTCATCTCTGAGCACACAAAGTTTAAATTTCCCTTTATGTCAGCAAGTGTGATTCTGCTGGAGAAGTTTCACTGCGTTCTGACAGTCAGAGCAAAACTAAAAAGATATCTGGAACAGCAAACACTCTTTGTAAAAATGGGGGCAGAAGTGAAGATGGTACAGAGAACTTGCCAGGAGGCTGATTGCAAGTAATGAAAAACTAAACTGCAAGTCATGAGATATATAAAACACGCTTAATAACTGTAACGCGAAGATGCAATTTTCATTTCTGCAATGATAAATGATTTTAAAAAACAATACCCAGGTTTTATTTCAGCAGATTTCCCTTTTGGGCTTCTGTCTTTAAATAGATATAATGCATTTGCCACCTCCTTACCAGTCAATCTCTGATGTAATATATATTTTATTTGATGGATTCACTCTCTCTTCTCACATAAATTGATAATGTGTGATTTCCCTTTCCATTCCATTAACTCTAGTGATCTTGAGGTGAAAATTTCAACTTATTTTTAGACTCCGTTCTCATGAGCTAAGCAGACTTTCATTGCCAACCAAACATACTGCAATAAAAAGTGTAACTGTAGGTGCACCGCTAACAGAAAGCTGCCACTCCAACTTTGGTACAGGCAAAAAACATATCATCAAAACAACCGGTCCCATACACCGGAGATCAAAATGGAGGCAAATAAAGAACAGTCACAGTCTTTATTTCTAATTTGCATATTATTCTTATTTTTTATGAGGTCTTTGTGGCATAAACGAAGATAAATGAAGCAATAACGTGCCGTTAAGTGCTGCACAATTTGCTATTGGTCACTGAAATTCACTTCATTTTCCCAGTCAGGATAGCCTTATTATGAAGGATTGCAGTCACAAAAATGTTCACCAAATGGGTTACCAATAAAAGTCGATAAGAGTTTGTAAATGCATGCCTGATTCATTTTGGAGCCAGTGAGAAGACACTTCTTTATTTATTTCTTTATTTTGGATCAGCTTAACATCCAGAAACGGCCCCTACCCTAACCCTTAACCCCTAACCTTTTCAGGAGCAGACCACGTGGACCACATATGCCCATCCGAGCTATTTTTTCCTAACCCCAACCACTTTAACCCTACTTCCTCTCCCCAACCCCTAACCTTAACCTTTTCAGGACCAGACTGTGTGGGACTGTATACACCTAACCCTGCCATTTTCCCTAAACCCAACCCTTTCTCGCTTTCTCCCTTACCCTAACCCTGACCCACAGCAGAGGTTAACCTAACCCTAACCCTAAACCAATCAATCACATTAGGGTTAGCACAGCTGGGCATTATGCACAGTGAGAGGAATGGGTTAGTGAGGCATGTTGAGCACTTTTAACCTCACTAGATCACTTATGCTGAACCCACAACCTGTTCCGCAGCAGGTCATTTTCATTGCTTCACTTTAAAATCAGCTGTAACTGCATTGACACCACTTGCTTCCCTGACAATACTCCCCGATGATGTAAATTCTGAACTGTAACAGTACATATATGTAGACCTGTTGGGCCGTACATTAGTGATGCCACCAAGTGAAGTCGTGCAGAAAATTTGCTGCTGATTTGCTGAAGTCTGTTTCACTCTGCTGGTATTAAAGCTGAAAGAAGACATTAGAACATCACAGAGAATATTTTATCACGAAAACTGTTTTCTCTTTGATTTGGCCAAAAAAGTAAAGTGCTCTCCACTTTTCTGTCACCATATCACAGTTTCAGAGCTGAATGCACTTCGCGACTATTAAGTGGATCAAGTTTAAAGTTTAAGAACTCTTTTATGCAGCTGTCACATTAGAAATAAATGACAACACTGGGAGTGCACTAACTATATTCCCTTATTGCACTTGTAGCAACCTTAGTAGCACCATCTCTGTTGCTTTTTGCTTTAATATGAATATTTTTTAATATCCTTCACATCTCGCCGTGACCTGTTCCTCCTGAATTAAGACAGAAGTGCTCCATTGGTCCATTTTATGTAGGAGAAGAGCGTGTCAGTGAAAGTGAGCAGTTTCTGACTGGGGTTTTAGGTTTTGTTGAGCCAGCTAACTCAAACAGAGCCTGGCTATGTCAAGCCTGGCTTTGGTTAATGGTCTCCAAAGAGCAAGCTTTTGCCAAAATCCAGTCTCAAAAGCTGCCTGACAATGAAAAGACTTTTCAAATTTGCTCTACATTCATAAGCAGTGACACATGGAACAGGAAGCAGATATGTGCAGGATGTATCAGAAGCCCTAAAATATTGTCCAACATCCCAGGAGGCCAAGTGATCAGACTCAAGCTGATGGGTTCCCAGATTGGGATTCCCTTAACTGAAGTGCTTGTGTGGAATAAAAGCCAATAAAAGAGTTATTGCTATGATTATATGAATGGATTTGACTTCATATAATGTCTACTTACATATTATACTCAGTGGCTATCCTTAGCAGGATGTGAGGAATGACCCTTTGAACTCACTGACCTATTTTATTTACCCGATACTCAGCATTCGCTCTGAATTGTATGCGTGATAATGGGCTCCCTGGCATTTGCCTGAATCATCTGTGCCTTTTCAACCAGTCAAACAGACTTCATCATATGGACTAAAGTCAAAGAATGCTGGGTTCACCCATCTTTTGCTTAGCACACAAAGAAAATCTGTCTCCCAGCCTAATTATTACTGACAGATGGATGGCAGGGTCACAGCAGATGCACCCACTTAGTACTAAAAACACCACTGCACCACTTGATCTTGATGTTCTTGTAATGCTAAATCCCTTAGAGAAATGAAATGAGACTGACAGCGCTGAATAATATGGCTGAGGGGAGAGGGGAGCAGATAACATTCTGACCGTGCAGACTAATTAGCGAGGAGAGAATGAGTAAACCGCAAACGAAGATGAGGAACGAAGTAGATTTGATAGCTAATCACAAAATCGTGTGATTTTCAGCAAGTGATAATTACCCTCCGCAATTTCGCCAAGCTGCATGTTCCTTCTAAAGATCATGGTAAAAGAAAAAAATGAAGCAGAAGCAGTCAGAGCTCTCCTTTACATCTCCGACTGTCAGTGGAAGCTGAGTGGCATTCATCCTCCCCTCTACTTTCACCAGCCTGGTCAGTAAATCACTGTGTCTTTCTTTTTTCTTTTTTTTTTGCCTTTCCTGCCTTCTGCTGAGGTCAGCTACAGGCAGGTTCAGACATAAGAAGGAGGCATCCATCACTTTTTTATATGTCCAAAGCTTCTGCCGCTTAACGTAGCCTGAGATGGAGCAAAAGACAATCCAATCAGCCAGCAGAGATTCACTCCTGCCACATTCCTGTGATTCTGCTATT
>VUQI01028179.1:15195-32688 GCA_015106735.1 Paratilapia polleni
TGGGGAAAAGGGTTTTTTTTTTTTTTTTTTTTAGGGGAGGGGTTAAATTGATGCTGAGACCATAGACATTAAGTGCATGCTGCCTGAGTTGATACATTTGGGATAGATGCAGGTTAAGTTAAACACGTTTGTTGAGAAGGAAATAATTTCCCAGGAGGCCGTTCTATAAAAGAGACTGTGATTCAACATATACTCAAAAATGATGAGAGCTCTCATCATGTCAGGTTAAAGAATTCCCCTCACAACCTAGGAGGCACTTTCCCCCCCTTGAGTCTAATAAGACATTAACAGAGAAAGAGAATTAATGTCCACTGCACTGTCCATTTTATTATTCTTCCATTCAGATGTGCATGCACTGTCAAAATAAGGACGTCGGTGTAAATAGATTATGCCTGCTGGAGACAGTGGCGGATAGCTGTTACACCCCGAGCTGAAAAGAGGCTGTTAACCTCGGTTTGGCTACCAGGAAAACTAGAGATAATCTACTGTCTCACCCTTTTTAAACCCCTTAAATCCTCAGCTGGTTGTTTGCAACCTGACCTCCATTTGGTTGTCCAACAGCAGGTTGTGGGGAGCAGTTTCAAGCTGATCCCTCAGATAAGGACAAGATTTGGGAGGATAAACTGGTCCAGGATCTGCTGTTACAAGGCACACATCCCAACCCCTCCTCCAAACACTTACTTAACAATACCTGGCCATAAAGTTGTTGCCAAGGTATTACCCAGGCTATAAAAGGTTGTTGTCAAGGCAACCTTGCACAGTTTGACTAATGCTTTCCTCTCCATCACCGCTAACTTGAACTACTCCTCAGCTTCAGTGAAAAATGGACATTTGTTTTATTTCTTCTACTTTTTAAATGTACACAACTATAGAATGGACTTTTAGTTAATAAATATACCATCTCCTTCATTTAAAAGCAAACAGGTTCCCATAATGTCATAAATGTCATAACAGCGAAACAAAAAAAAAAGTAGCTGCAAATGCTACAGAAATAAGATATGTGATACTTTCCGATAACGTAGTAATTCCATCTTTACTCCAAAGGGTACTGTGCAGCACTGGCTTACTTTAGATGCTTAATTTAGCATCTTTTTAGAATTATATTAATTGTAAATAATATTATAGAATAATATTATTTTTCACTCAATCATAGTTGGGGTTTGTCTCAACAAAACCGACCAATGAGATAAAATAGCCTGTAGAAGCTTAAGAGGCAAAACCAGGATAAAACACACACTAGTCTGCACCTATACAGTGCTTTTTAACCTCAGCAGTTCTACAAAGTATTTTTTATAAATATAAATATGTTTACATTCATTTACTCATTCAGACACACACCAGTTGTGGCAGAGCTGCCATGCAAGGTGCTTGCCTCCCATCCAGAGCAACTGGGGGTTCAAGTTTCCTGCCACCCAAAAAAACCCACTGGGGTATGGCGGGCCAAACAACTGAAAAGTTTGACCAAACAAGATACCACGCTACCACACATTCTTGACATAATGGTGTAGAAGAAACAAATGTGAATTTGAATAATCTAAAAAATGATTTACAGTCTTAAATTCACATAAAAATCCAGTGAAAGTGGGGGTAAACTTCTCCTCACTCCATTCATTAGTAAATAAATGTGCCAGATTTTTGCTCTGCACCTATTCAAACGTATACATATTTCAAGTTAGAGATCAAAATGTCAGAGCTGGTCATCAGAAAACGTATGCGTTCCTCTAAGAGACAGAGGCTGTGCTGCAATGTCCATATAATTAAGAGCTACTGTCAAGGGGAAATGCAAAATCTGTCAAAGTAAAAGCCCAGCTATTTCTGGTTTGGATGTGAGCCACTGCCTCTCAGTCAACTACAAAAAACTAACAAAATAACTTAAAAAAAAAAGTATATTTTTATTGCCTGCGTGTTATACTTTCCACATCTACGAGTACAAAGGGATCTGCTTGGGTCCCAGTAACACAAACCTCCTGATTAGGGGGTGAAAGTGAGGCTCTATCCGGACATCTGCACACTCTGGAATTTGCTGTGACAACTTTGCACTATGAGGGAACCAACTGAGCATGCCTTCTCCAAGTGAACTCAGAAGTAGTATAATAAGAACAACTAGTCATCTGTGGTATCGGCAGCAGACTGTGTGTGAGTCGGAAGAAGAATCTAAAGAGTCTGTCAGTATTTTCTGAGCTGACTATGTAAGTTTTTATCAACAAGTGAAACTTAAATCTTACAGAAAATAGCTTACAGTTAAAAAGTGACTAGTGATAGCAATACATTAATATAATTCTTCAACTTTTAAAAGCTAAAAACCCAGTGGGAGACAATATCTCATTCCATCACTGAAGGACAAACTACAGTATGTGTACCACAAATCGGCATAGCTTTAGTTCAGGAAGGCCACAACATCAGGCTTAGCCACACTTCTCAGTACCAGCCCATATCAGCAGATGGCCCAGCTGATACCCTTCTGCACTTGGCAAAGCTGCACCCGCTAAGTGCCTGTGGGGGGTCTTGCTGCTTTCTTAAGATCCATACCGCCAAATATAAATTACTGCAGATTTAAATAAGAATCTTCTTTTGACTATAGTTGTCCTGACTAAAATGCAGGCCTGTTTCATCTTCATACAATAACCACACTTTGAATTTCAGCTGCAGCGATGCCTAGCAAAAATACTGCAGCTCTTCACATGTATTGCAGCCACCTGTTGGTTTGTAGTGGTGGTTGAGGGGTGGTGTGATCTGACACAGTGTCACGGATGCATGAATCATTTTCTATTAGTCAGCAATGGTTAGTAAGCAACATTTTAAAAAGTGTTATCCAAGAATAACCTTTACTGCTGCTCCTCTCACTGAATCACCATGGATTTATCAACTCTGACTTGCAGAGAGTAGGAGTCAAGGAGCGTTTGGGGGCTGATTTTACATCCATAAAGAAAGGTCCCGAACACAAACCAACACATGCAACAAAGCCTACAATCAAACATCATTTCATACAATGTTTTTGTTCTCTTCGTAAAGATTAAACAAAGTTTAAGGCTCCTTGCACTTGTTAGTACCATGCCGCAACGACATATTAAGATTCAAATCATGTCTGCCTCTCATCTTGATAAATAGAAAGAGTCTGCAAAAACTTCCCTAAATGGCCCTCTGGCATGGCTGGGGAATAAATTGAGCTAATCAAGGGTGGCCTCACAATCACTGCATCCACGAAGTAATCAAAGAGTTGAAAAGGAAGCACACTGTGCATGTAGATGTAGGAGTGCGTGCAGATGTGTGTCAGAGTCAGTTTCAAGATAACTCCTTGTCTGGGCTCTAAAAGCCACTTTGGGGCGTTGCGGCCATAATTGGTGCTTTTCCTCCATTCATCGTACGTGTGCGTTGTCACGGCGCACGTAAAAGCCTTTCTGTCACAGCAGCGTGGAAGCAGTAAGCACACCGCCAAGTGTCTACATTAATAACCACCTCATTCGGTTGACAGGCCGCTCAGGGCGACCCCGGAGAAATGTAGATGTACGCGCCCGCAGAGAAGATGCATGGTAAACTAAATGTTGACACTCAATAAAAATGAGCTCTTCTCCTCAAATGGCTTCTTTATGTCAGGATTCAAACCTCAGTGGATACAAACAAATGACTGAGAGGGGATGACTTTGCAAAGTCACAGTTAGCTTAACCCTCCTCCTCGAACCCCATATGATTTATTCTGTTCAAAATGAAACAAGGCCAAATAACAGTCTATTCCTCTGGGCCTGATGACCGTGGAATAAATTCTGGGATTTGGGAAAAACAGCGCACCTGGTTTCCTTGCTAATGGGCACGCTCGCGCTGCCTCCAAAACATGTTTCCTGCAGCCAATTTAGTCACTGGCAAGGATATTCTCAGAGGTGGTAATCGTGGGAAACAAACAGTGAGAGTGTGTGTGTGTTTCTTTGACCGTTTCCCCCTGTGGAGATGAAGCTGAAGCATGATGGATAACCACTCTGCCAAGCCGCTCTTCTTTTCTACAAGCCTGGGTCCAGTCCCTGGGGTTTGGCTACATAAAACCAGGTTGGGAAGGCAAATTCTACACAAATTCAACTTGCTCATTTCATACATTTTCTCGCGGGTCTGAATGGAGCTTCAGCTCTGAAGACAGATGTTCTGCCTACCTAGAGTTGACTTTATCTCCAGGGGCAGACTTACTTTTAACAAGGCTGCTGATGGTGTTTAAATGCCATTTTAACCAGCTGTACCAGCTCAACATACCACTGAAAACTCATTTTAAATAATAAAATGTACCAAGAGCAAATGTGCTGATTATCAATATAAAACAAAGATTTTGCTCTGTTAACCCTTTTGTCTGACTAGGACATTTTTCAGCCTTTAATGTTTGCAGTGTTAATGCATATGACATACATTTTCTGCCAAATTTGTAATTTAAGCCTCTGCTCACATAATAAACGTATAATAAACTGTGTAAGTAAAATACAAATGTTGATGTTGCAGCCATTATATTTGGTAATTATTTTCCAGATTGATATTGTTTAAAACATTTGAATGAAAGTGGAACATAATATTGCAATATAACAACATTTAATAGTACATTTATTATGAATTGTTTTTATATTTATTATTAAATAATTATGTTTCATTACAGTTTGTTGACAGACTTTGTCCTTAGAGGTACCTTTTTTTTTTAAAGTGAGGCAGAAGAGTTAAGGATTACTTGACTGAATTAAAAAAAACTGACCTTCCTATAAAAGTATTTATCTTGCAGATGTAACAATACTAGAGTAACACTAGAGTAAAGATAGGACAACAACCTCTAGGTGTCTAGGAAAAATCTGTAGTTGCCTGGTGGTTGCACTGAATTTTTTCACTTTCTGAGACACATTGCAAGTAGTTACAGCGGCCACTTTCGATCGCAAGGCGATTGCACAGGTCACCTGGTGTCTCCATACAATCACAGTCCAACTCAGACTGACTGGAATCACTCTCAGGCAGATTGGCGAAGGTTTGCAAATAATTGCCTTCTAATTTATAAAGGCAGACAGATTGCCAATACGTTGCAATCAATCAGAGTCAGTCTGCGCTAATGAGCACAACTGATCAGCGATGTGTCTCTTTGCAGTAGGGGACTCAACTCAGCTGGTTGCCAACTGGTTGTATTCTGGTTATATTCCTATATAAAAGCAAGGTTGCTGAGCGCCTATGTCACTTTGCAGTTAAATTGCCGTCCTGCATCAACTCAGTCACCATTTGTGGAGGAATTTCTGTTAAATCTATGAGGTTCTGGCTGGACTCTGAATCTTAGTAGTTAATGTGAATTTTTGTGTATGTAGATTGCAATAGATTTGTGATTTTTGCCAATTTATCATAGTTAATTCCCATATTATCACAAACAGACTGCACGCAATTGCCAACTTGACCCCATTCAATCGCAGACTGACAGCAGACTGACTCCGTCTTACTGTCATGTTATCATCATATTGCACCAAGGTCACTTTGATGAAGGGAACTGACCGCGAGTGGTTGCAGACCTGGTCCCTGTCTTCAAAGCAACCATTTCAAAGGCAAGTTCGCAAGTTCATTGCACACAGTTGCAGTAATTTTGGCTGTGCTGCAGTCTCCAACCACTGTTTTCCCCAGTGTGACTGCAGCATTACCCTATGAAATTAGGTTCTAACACAAGTAAACTGGTTGCCATGACGTAATTTTTTTTTTTAATTTTGAAAATCAAGTCTTAATTACAGAAACAGTACAACTCAATTCAAAACATTTTAAATAACAAAATAAAAGTAAGATGCAAGTAAGTAAGTAATGGTAACTATAGTCCAAGTATCCAGTATATACAGTACAGTAGTAATTTGGCTTTTTGCTACACACATTTAACACAACAGTACTTTTGGCAGAATGGGCAATCGCTTTTGAGAATTTTTATTAACCTCTTCACAGTAAAATGAAATACCTACCCTCGGTATTAAGGAAAGCGTTGTTATTAATGTAAAAAAAAAAATTCCTAGCAAAAATGCAAAAAGAGGGAACTTTTATTTAAAACATAGATATTTACTGTTGCAGGGAATGGGAAATAATTTTCCGTAGACTCTTCATAAGCATTCAAAGTTTATGGTGCTTTTAGGGGCCAGCTTGAGTCCAGCATTATAATTTTGTGCACACACTCCAAAACATTCCAGTGCCCTTTACTTCACACCAATGTTAAGCATCAACTAAATATGTAAGTCACCTTCTCAACTGTCATCAAAAAACAATCAGTTCCACTAAACCAACAGGCAGTGCTCAGCTGCCGCATAATGAAAATGTGACTTTGAAGTCCGATACGGGAAAAGTCACAGAAATCTGGACCAAATCATACCGTCTAAAAAGAAAGGACAAATGCAAATCGCAAATTTGAAATGGAAAGTATGTTTCACCTGCAACCCTCCGCCGACTCAGAGTTTCAATCCCTGAACAAAGGCAAATGTTTAACAGCTTTCCCCTAACCATTCTTCCTCAAATACTTTCAGTGTCTCAGCAGGGGACCTTGAGCCTTGTGATTCTGTGCCACCAAAGGGCCCAGATGGATCAAGCTGACATCCTGTGAAACACAAGGACACAAGTCTCTGCAGGTAGCACAAACTCCCCCGTCTTTCTTCTCTCTCACGCTACCCACAGTGGCCTAAGTGCTCTGTAAGTCTGTTGAAACTGCATGCTGGTGTAATAGCTTGATGATGGGAACATTACTGAGGGGACAGCGAGAGGCTTTTTCAAAAGGCAATGGGCCATAATCCCACTGTTTGTAACAACAAGAGGGTATATCAAGACTATGTTGGACCTTAAACAACTCTCCTGTTCCCTCCCTCTCTCAGTGAAGTGCTCTTGTAAGAGGCTTGCTGAATGGAGGGAACTGAACCGAGAGAAATAGACTTGCATTTGGAAAGGAATTACACAGATATCCTTTTGGATATCCACTGTTCAGAGGGCAAGCAAATCTATGTTGGGATTAAACGCAATGTACCTTTACAAATCTCCTTTGAATGTGGCGGTCTTTCAGATACATTTTCTTTTTGTAAAGTCCAGCTGGATAATTTGGAGGGTGTGCTATCTGGACATAATACTTCAGCGTTTTCAAGCTGAAGAGCAATCATCTATGGACCTAAAATTTTTCGCATAATTTAGGCAAGAACATGGATGTAGTCTTTGATTTACAATGAACAAACAAGACACCGATCAGCACTGCGCGCACACAGAGAAGCGGCACATACCTACAACCCACAGAACACATTCGATTGTCCGCATTCCTCGCCTCTCCTCCCTCCTTTTGCTTCATCCCTCCTTCACTGACACTCGGTGCATCTTATCTCTGTCGACCCATGCCTCCCTCGCTCACACACCGCTGCCTCTCCTGTTAAGAGGCGGGACTGCTGTGAGTGAACAGGCCCTTCCTCTGCGCGGTGCTGATAGAGCCTTAATCTGAAGGCTGATGCTCAGGAAGAGGCTGATTAAAGGGGACCGATGAGAAAGAGGCAGGGGCTTATCATGCGGAGTGAAAGCATCTCAACTCTCTGGGCTAATTGGCCGGGGAGCGAGTGGCCAGCTGCTGGGCAGAGATTGGGTCACCTGATGGCTTTTCTTTCACACTGTCGCCGGGTGTACTTTTACGCACTCTCTCCCTTGAGTTTGCTCTCGTTTAATGAACTCGACCTTGCGATCCGTTGAGTTCTCTTAAAGCCATCCCACTCAGACCCACGTGAATAGCTCCAGAAGCCTTATGTAATTTTTTTTTTAAAAACCCGCCTTGGAAGGTGCAGTAGCAGTCTCGAAGCTACAACATTAGGTGAAAGGATTAATCAAGCTTAACAACAGGGGCTGGTGAATCACTCATGGGATCTTTGATACGAATGCCTTGTTTACACAGGAAACATTTCCTTGTGACACCCCCTTGATATTTGCACGAAATTGCTGAGATAATTTACCCCGTAAAATGTGTCCAATCCTTCGGGGCTCATGATAATGCGGGGTTTGGACAAGAACTAGGGCAAGAAATTAATTACTTTTTCTTTTGGTTTCCTCCAAGCTGAGCTTTGTGTCCCGCGTCCTAGAAGCAAGACGGCTACAGAGGAAGGAAAAAAAAAAAGACTCAGCAGAGAAATAATGATTCATCTTCACAAAGATACAACATGAAACAGATGAGGATGCCAGAATGCTTCTTTTCCTGTATGCCTGTCATTTAGGCCTCGGAGGAGATGCTGCATTTGTACAAAAGTCCTGTTTAAATAACATACCTGCCTTGACTAATTGGTTATATTAATTGGTACTTATGGTAACTGGGCTTTCTTTTTTCCTTAATCTATGTAAATTTCACTAAGATATCGGAAAGGCCAGGGAGTACACTTCTTACAATCTCTTCAACCCCTTGTGCTTTACACTGTTAACGTTCTGGCAGCTCGTGTATAATTAGGCCTTAAGAGAAGTGTATTGGACATAAAAAGAAATAGCTTAAACCTCAAATGACGTGAGGAGCTCTGTTCTACATGCTACCAGTACAAGATGTCTGTTGGATGAATCCCAGTCCCTTGTCATTGCACTCCCCCATCCCCTCCATCCCTACCCTTCCAAACTGCTTGCATTAGCATAAATCTCTTGTCAGAAAGCGTGGGGGATTCAGCAGAAGTAAGACTGGAGGAAGAGATGTTGCAACACCCCCCCTCCCAAAAGGAAAAAAAAAAGTGAAAAAGAAGAATGCTAGACTAGCATCAGGTCTAGGGAGGAAAAACTCATTTCCACAACCCAGATCTGCACCACAAGCAGAACAGATTCGAAGCCCCTTAAAAGTGCCAAGTTCAAGCCCATTTCAATATTCCCTCTTCAGCAAATCTAATACCTGTGACATTAAAATAAAGCTGCTTTCGCTGGATTTGTGCTCTAGCTTCCCAGATAAGATCAACAGGGCAAGGCAACACTTGAATACTGACAAAGAAAAATTGCCTGTGAGTGCACTTCAAATCTACATGAAAGTGAGACTAGACACCCAGTCCCCTTGAACACACAATTTTGGGCATAAAATCCATGTAAACGTCTTGAATAGAGGGACTGATTACTAGGATTTTGTGCTATGAGAGGTAAAATAAAACACTTGCCAGCTTTTCCACAAAACACTGTGGCAGAGAAGTATGATCACAAACGTACAAGTTGAGTAACACAGAACTCATGACTCACACAACGGAACCTCCAAGGTACAAAGCCTCACATATTGCATCCAGTAAGGGTTAGATCACTTTGTGTCATCCTCAGTAAGAGCCTTTTTAATAACCCACGTGTGTGAATGTTTTATATGATAACTGCTGAGTTAGAGTATTTTTCTAGTTATTCTGATGATATATTTTAAAGCGAAGCCCAACAATTCCCCGGTCGCGGTTGAAAAGTGCAAATCAGCAGGAAATACAGAAAAAGATATCAAAGATGAAACTGTCAGAATTCTCAGATTTAACAAGCACACTGCGGCATGTATCCTCTCACTAAACCTGAGCGATAGCTGGTGAATAAAAATAATGAAAGACACGGGGATACCCATAGAGGATTATGTGTCCGTTTTGTATGCACCGAAGCACTCGGTGCTCACATGGAGCCTCATCCCACTCCTTCCACACCTAACGGAGATAGAACAGTTTATTTTTACTTACTGTGGCTGCCTGCATAGCTTCTTTTATGGTGAAGGTAATTGAGTTCATAAACAGAAATGGAAAAATAGTCCAACATTCCAGTTGATTACCTGTCATGTATTATCCACAAATTCACACACAAGCATGTTTGTTATTTACCCCGAGGTCTGTTGGTGAATCATGAAGATACTTTTTGATGTAATTTGGCCTTCGGGTTTCTAGCAGCTTTTCAAGTTCATATTATTTCCATCCATCTATTCATTTTCTTACCCACTTACCCAAGCTGGGGTAGCGGGGGACCCGGAGCCTGTCGCAGCTGTCAGGATAAGAGTCATGGTACACCCTGGACAGGTCGCCAGTTTAAATTACTGCTTACAAACAATAATTTATAAAACTGGGTTAATTGAAGAGAACTAATAGTACCTTATCCATTTAAAGCCCTGAGGCTTTAGCTGGAGTGGATGAGAGATAGTGGTTGAAATAATTCTTTAAACTTAGGCCTTCAAAGTTTCTCTACCCTGAGGCATAGTTAATCACTATATCAGGAGGGTCATAATGTCTGCCAACACATGTAAAAGGTTTCTGTTGGATTAAAACTTCATATGTTTAAAATGTCATCTTTATCAAGCTTTGAGTAAAGAAAAAAAAATCCAACTTAGAACACCAAAGTAGATATGAAGTGACTTCACTTGCTATACTTAGTTACACTGGGGCAAAAAAATGCTATAGGGTATGTATGTATTCTGTAGCTGCAGTGTTAATATTAAATGAGCAGTAGAGACCTGAGCTACAACAGTTTCATACATAAACCCTTTATAAAAGATAGATGTAACCACTGTGACGGCAACCATTGTTTTGTAGACTACTGTTTCTATGCCACGTGTTCGGCATTTTGGCCATCGCTGTCTTGGTTTTTGTGAAACCAGAAGTTACCACATTTGGATAGGATGGTTGAGTTATCGGTGGCTCAAACTGGCCAGATGGCTTGGCTATCAAGGTGGATCCATAATTCCTTTTGATATTAAAGGAAATCCTGCTTTTGACTTGAAAAAACGAGACTTAAAACAAAATATTTTAACAAAAAAACAACTCCTTAAGGTGTCTTTTAGTACAACTGAATGATAGACTGTATAACAAAGATGGGCATAGCCATTGTGATGTCACCAAGTGGTTTGCAAACTCATCTTGGTGTTTTGGAGCCAGAAGTGGCCATATTTGTACCAAAGGGTGGAGTGTTCTCAGCTTATGCTAGCAAACTGGGTTAGTAAGACTAGCTAATTCATTCACTCATTCGCTAATTCGCTAATTTCTGCCAAAGAAATACAAGAATTTCACTAACCAAAACCAAAAGACTCCTTGGACGGTCTATTAGCAGTCTTCAATTAACTTAAAAGCAAGCCATGTCATGTGTCAAATAACAACATTAAAATGCCACATAAAAGGAGCATTTCCACTACATAAGTCAAACACTCAGTTTAGCTGAGGTAAAGCCTCATCCCATCCTCCAGCCCTGAGCAGTTGCCATGAAGAGTAAATTAACTTAAGATACACGGGAGTCTGTGGGGATTTTCTTGTTTTTAAAAGTAAACTTCAAAGTGGCCACTTGAGAAACATATGGTTACCAGGGTAACCCCGGTTCTCTGAAAATCGAGTGGTCATGCCACAGGGTGCCTCCCATAGTGAGATACCTAGGGAGGTTTGAAAGAGAACACCAGTTTTACACTTCAGTAGTGGCGTCACTCTTCAGGCTATGAGGTTGCGGCTTGGTTTCAACAGCTAGCACAGAGCTACAACATTATTGATATAAGGATTTCTCTGCTGTTGTGTGTACCGAGTGCAGCAACGATTGAGCTCTTTTTATCGACTGACAAGTGGCAACTGCAGCTACAAGTCGGTAACTGCTGATACCTAATGATTTAATTAAACTCCATTTATGTACAGGAATCATTTATGGATAGCTGTAAGCTTCGATATCTGTTCACTACTGAAAAGCATTTTCAATTATTTAAAACATGTAAAAAAAAAAAAAATTGAATTAAGACCACTATATGTGCTTTTTTGATGTAGTCCATTGTGTATGTGTGCTTGCACGGCTGTCTACATGTGTAGGTTGCTCAAATCCTGCCATTTTTGTTTGTTCTAAAAGAGAATACCTTTCTTGCACTGGACAAGCCTTTGACATCCTGCAGGATACTGCAGACTCAAGTTATTCAGGTTCTTCCTTCTCTGAGAAAAAAGGGTTGAAAAGCAAGGCACAATGACATGCCAGAGCCTGACACCATAACCAGTCACACTGGGTGAGTGTTAACAAATGACTTACTGGCAACTTGCTGTTTTGTGTTCACCTTAGCCTGCTGATGCACCAGGACATTAAAAGATGGTTTACACAGCAGAGAAGGTAAACGAAGGTATTTCGTGTTTCACAAGAGCACAGAACAAACTACAGTGGCAGAGACTAAAAGAGGCAGACATTTAGAATTAGAAGTACACATAAGCTGAACAAGACAGAAACAGAGAGTGAGGGAGAGAGATGCTTTGCATGGTGTAAATCACGGGGCATGAAGTATGGTGCCAGGCTTGCCAAACAGCTGTTTGGTATGCAGCATGTAAAGCCTGTTCTCTATCTGCGCTGACATACCGGGCAGAGGAATTATGATGAGAGATGATTGTATCATGACTGTAATTGTAAATGTAAATCCTGCAGCGCGGCCACCCTCTTTTTGTGCATAAAGATGAGTTGCCCAAACAAAATTTACTATCCACTTCATATCGTGGGGCGACTGCATTACTTTGACAAACAATAACCACTGACAAATGAATAACATAAAAAGAGATGATTAACTCCAGAAAAGCAATCTGGGCAGATAATTTACACTGTGCTCATGTGCTGAAGCTTCCCAGGGTGGTACTTGTTTTTTTTTTCTGTGTATGTATGTGTATGGCTATAGCAGAGAGAGCAGGGATTATTTATATTCTGTATAATTAGTGTGCATGGATACCAAACCTGTCACTTGTTAGAGTACTTCCAGCCTCAAATGAAACAGATCATTTTCTGCATTATATTGTGGCTGAAAAACGTCTAATATCTAAGTTCCAGGCTAGCTAAAGTGAAATGCCACATGTGCGATGAAAGTGCTGCTAATTCTTGTTATTACTGAAACAACAGATATATGCCACAGTAATTAGTGCATTGTAATCACTGCTCTATGGTGATTAGATACACAGACAGAATAGAAGGTATGGCTGATCCCCTTCTGCACAGGACTCCAGTGGCATCCACCTCGTGCAGTCGGACAAGGAGTCTCAATGTTGCATTGATACAACAACCGCAATCAGCATACACAAACAGCTATGTGTTGCTGCTCATTTTTCATCTGCTATGGAGGTAAAAGAGTTAGCTCAGATTAGCCTAATTAAAGAAGCCAATTGATCCTTTGTTCTTTATACTGCTCATCCCGTGGAGCAATATATCAAGTATGGATATAGTTAAGGGTAAAGTACCTGCCTGTGAGACTCACTGTGAGGAGTTTTCATTGGAACAATTTTTTAGCAAATATTAAAAAGGGTGTTCTTTCAGGACCACAAACATCATTTGTTTTAGTGTCACTGTATTTGGATTGGCAATTAAAAGCTTCATAGGCAGATATTTGAAAACCTCAGTAAATAGAAGCCAAAACTATCTGCATGGCCACATACCACTAATGCTAAAGTCACACAGTGGTTGGAGACTGCAGCACGACCTAAATTGTTTTGACCATGTGCAATTAACTTGCAATCTTGCTGCCTTTGAAATGGTTGCTTCAAAGATGGGGACCAGGTCTACGACCACTGGCAGTCAGTTGCCATTTTCAAAGCAACTTTGGTGCATCAAGACGGCGGTAAAACAGAACAGTGATAAGATGAAGTCGGTCTGCTGTCAGTTTGCATTTAAATGGGGTCATAATATGGTGACTAACAGGTATAAACTGGTGAAAATCCCAAATGTGTTACTGTCTATTGCAAATTGGTTCAGAAATTCACATTAACTACTTACATTCAGAGTTGTTACATTATGAGCTGGAACCTCATAGATTTAAAACAGAAATTCAGAAATTCCTCAATAAATAGCGAGAGAGGGATTTACCTGCAAAATGGCAGTCGGCATCCTTGCTATCATATATAGATCTATAATCAGAATACAACCAGTTGCCAACCAGTTGAGTCAAGTCCCCTATTGCAAAGAGATTTGTCACAGATGAGTTACACTCAACTGGGCAGACTGACTTGGACTGACTGCAACGTGTTGGCAATCTGTTTGAATTTATAAATTTGATGCCAAATTTTTTTTTTTGCAAACCTTTGCTAATCTGTCTGAGAGTGACTGCAGACAATCTAAGTCAGACTGCAGTTGTTTGTAGACAGGTTGCTTCCCACCAGGTGACCTGTGCAATCGCCTTGCGATCAAAAGTGGCTGCCCAGAGGTAGAGGGTGTTGCACCCTCTACCTCTGGGCGACCAGTTAGTCGCTGCAACTACTTTCAATCAATCTCGAATGGCAACAAACAATTTTTCCTAGTCGCAAAGAGGTCCTATTTTTACCCAGGTGTGACTAAGCTATAAGTGTAATGGTCTGTACTGTGATTCTCACATAAAATAAAACCTACTGCATCTAGTGACACTTTTACCAGTAGACAAGCATATCTGACAGTGCCAGAATATCAAAATCAGCGGCTGGTCCTTTTTGGGGGTGAAACTGATTTTAACAGCCCTTGCTGATGAAATGGTGAATAGCCAATCAAAATGGGCAGCGTGTGTCAAGTGGCGTGAAGTCAGTGACATATAATTTTGTAACATTAAAGTGCATTTTCTTGTGATACGTTTTGTGGGATCATTTTTTTGATGGTTATTCATTTGTGTGTGATGTGTTCAGTGGGGGCAGTGATAAAAATGCATTCTGGGGGTATCTGAGTGTTTTCAATTCTAACCTTCTAAATTAACTTAAACAAAGGCACAACATCCTATATATTCCATGCAAGGTATCAGCAAATTTTAAAATCTAAATATAGCTTGAGGCAACACACATGGCTTTTCTTGGCTTCATCTACATAGTCGATAGGCTAATCTTTTAATGCTACTATCCACAAGTATTATTGGGAAAGTGATCAATTACCATGACAAGTGAAGGCAAAAAGAAAAAAAAGAAAAAAGGAGCTGTTCCCAATCTACATCTCCAGACTGGCAGTATCAGAGTCAAAGCAAAAAGAGCCCCCATCCATTTTTCCTTCCACTTTTCTTTCTGTCCATATCCTTTCCCAGTGTACTGATTGGCAGCTCTTTTTAACTCTCTGACCCAGAGTCCAATTACATGGAAGGGGTGTGAAGTGCATGAGTCCGATTACGGGCCCATCTTCCCTGAAATAAGGACTCTGTCAGCGGGGAGGTGCGGGCCTCACAGAGCCAGCCAAGCCTGGCCACAAGCGAGAGCAGTATTCTCTCCTCTGTCACTTTTCATTGCTGTGAAGTGGCCGCTCCACATGTGAGTAAAGTAACCTGCAAAAGCAGGCAGCCTAGCAGAAAATGCAAAACCATACTCTGCTATTTACATTTATACAAAACGCATGAACACAAACACGCACGCAGACAGATATGCACCAACAAAAACATACACGCACCTTTTTACCTCTCTCCCTTTCTCAAGTAACATACACGATTGCACACGTGTGCTTATTCGAAGCTGCCTATTTTTAAACGTTAATGAACTGAATTCCACAGGAGCACAGTCTCACACCCCCAAACACAACATCAAGTGAGTACTAACATTAATAATGCAGATCCCATCACAGTGGTTACCCTTATCTACTTATAGAAAATGAAGCCCATAGCATACTGCACCAAGAATACTAAAAAGCAATTATTGCTCTCAGCTGTGGTGAGTCCCAAATTAATGAGGGAGAGTCAGACAGTGGAGGTTTGGGCAAAAAAAAAAAATCTGAAGGATAATTTGCTTAGCGCGTTGGGGGAAAAATAGTTCTGTGAAAAATTTACTTAATTGTATTCTTCTGGTGAAGTTGCTAAGTGCAAAGGTAAGAGTGACCTCGATAGAAAAACACAAAAGAGGAAATACAGTATATACAGCTGTTTTTAAGACCACAGAAAACATTTGTTCTCCTACAATTTGCATGCAAATAATACTGTTGTAGCAATTTATGCAAAGTGTGTCTTGATTTGAGTGATTGCAAAGAGGAAAAATAAAAGTTTTTGTCTAAACATAACAAAAGCAAGTTTGCATGTTCTGCTGCGGTGTTCTCTCCTCCTCCTGAATGACAAGATAACGATTGCTCGCCCCTTCTTGCTGACACAAGAGTCTGCCTCTTGACAGCGAGAGTATCCCTCGTACTGGTACCGCTGGGGCCAGAGGAGGTTGACTTTCAAGAGGGGGCATTGAGTCAGGGCTAAAGCCTTCTCCCAGTCCCCTGGCTCCAAAGCTTAGGCTTCGCAACACATATCTGTGCGTGAGTGAGTGTTTATGTGGGAGGGGTGTGCACTGAAAGGTCAAGATTCAGCCCACATCCTCCCTCAAAAGGAGGAGAGGAGAACAGAGAGCTGGGTGCTGTTTGTGGGTGGGAAACTGTATAAATACAGCAAACAGCATGACAGTATTCCTGCCCTGTTCTCACACTTCTTTATTTGCTGTGAACATGTATACAATGTCAGTGTGTCTTTATTAGCTTTCATAGATTGATGGTTATAAGTTGATGTTTGTTATATAAGCACAATAAGAAAATCCTTGTCCTCCCACTTCTCTGAGATATTGTATTTTAATGAATGTTACAAGGTTTCAGTAACAGAATATGGAAGTCAAGCCTTACTTTTTTTTCTGATGCAAAATAAAGAACAACAATAAATATATTAACTCAAGACAAGTGTAGTAGCTCTGTCTAAAGCCTCCACTGGCATTGTGTAGTTTTGTGCTGCGGATACAGCTGGAAAATCTCCATTACAAGTGAGTCCCAATGTGTAAACTAAACTATATTAAAAACCTGATTAAAGTGGTTAACAGATAAGTCTGGTGGTATTTCAGCTTTTTTCCTGTCGAGTCCTCACATTGCAGGACCAAAATGAAAAATGTCTCTGTGCCATGAACAAATCACAAAGTCACTGTTTTGTGCGGTCCGTGGCATAACCCATCATTACAGTGTAAATGTCAAATAAACTGTCCCACTGTTGCATTCATAAAAGTCTTAGTTCTGAACAGCCCTGAACAAATGTACTGTTCACTTCTGTTTGAGTAAAATTTGCTAGAAGCTTCACTGCCACACAGAAAATATACCTATGCAACCTGTTTTTTAAAAAATGAACATCTTTATGAGCCAGAAACTAGTGAGAAACTAGTGTTGGATGTAGTCTCTGATGTAACGTTGCTTGTTTAATGTATCTGTTAAAGTGACAGCAGTCTGTCATTCAGGGATCACTCTACATTAGTGTTCCTAACATGTTCCAATGTAGTATTTAAAAGTACATCAGCCAGAGATTTTCTAACCATGGCAACTGCATTTAGTTTCTTTAATAGTTACCAGGGTAGAGACCACATCCCATATGTCATAATCGGAACATGAAAACCTCAGCAAATGTATCAGAAAATTAATAACCGGTAGCTTATGAGCCATGATTCTGTGTGACAGTACACAATGTCATTTTCTGTTTGATGCTAATTAATCCTGTCTCTATGTTGGTGATAATTTATGACAAGTAATCAGTGATGTTACCGCAGTTGTGTCATGTGTGTATATGCAAACATGTCTCTCTTTTTGAAATTGCTCATGGATGGATCCCAATGTTGTCTGATGCTGCAAGTATGTAAAAAAAAAAAAAAATCCCCAGAAGAA
>VUQI01028180.1:4996-22067 GCA_015106735.1 Paratilapia polleni
CACATGGCAAATCTCTGACACATCCTCTACGCATCAGTGGACAGCACAGTTTTCCCAGCGAGCAATGCTGCACACAATTATCACAATACATCCCTTTAAATCAGGCACCAGAAGCACAGTCTGGTTCCTGCTGGTCGAGGCACAATGAAAAACCAGACACCACAGACATTAAAGAGCCCCAGACCCACAGGTTTATTCTACTCTAAATCTGGTTTTTAGATCTGAACTATGAGGTTAATTTTCCTTTGCTTTGTAGTAAAGTTTGTTTTATTGCTACGTTTTTCTGTTTCATGTCAATTATAGACAGAAAAGTTCTGAAAAGTTATTTAATCAGAGAAGAACCATGAGGCTGAAACTAAAAATTATTCAGTATATCTGATTTTCTGTAATCATCAGTCAATTGTTCTGTGTATAAAATGTCAGAAAACTTTTATATAACCCAAGTTAACAGACTCAGATTACTTTATTTTACCCAGTATGGCAAACTAAGCTCAGGCCCTGGAACCAGAGTGACCAGAGCCTTTGACACAAGATTTACAACAAGAGACAGAAAATAATCACAAAAAGGCCGAACATAAAAGCACTATAATCATGAAATGACCACAAATGGATGCAAAATAGCTACAGCTTTAGTTTGAGGCTCTTGTCCTACAAAAAAAAAAAAAAGAAGATATTAAAGCTGAAGGTCTCCGTGTAATGATCAACCACAGCAGCTTCTAGATATCTAAAGTGGATACAAATGTGTTGTATGGAGCTGAAGTTAGTGGAAAACATGAAGATCGAGTGTCTCTTAGTGGTTTGGATCTCTGCTTTACACTGCAGCAGCACACAGGATTTACAGTGTGTAGGGAAAGGGGACATGATAGGAACCTTTAGTGCACGTGATGTGAAGGAAGAGAAAAAGATAAAAGGTGCATCAGATGGTAATCTGGATCAGCGACTACATGTCCTACATTTACTGTTGTGCTGTTTGTCCAAACTTTTTCTTTCTATTTTATAAAATTTTGCCCATTTGAAACATTTTTTTTATTATTTTATTCTGTTCCGACTTTCTTTGGAAAGAAATTTTAGTTTTAGTTCAGCACATCCTGATTTTCCTATCACTTTTGTACTTCCTATTACTCTGCAGGGAGCAAATCAAAGCCAAATGAGCCGTGGAAAAAGCCGACTCTAGTCGATTAATCGCAGCAGCTGTGACCTTCATACAGAAAATACAGCTGTTCCAGTCGGACTCCAACAGACACACAGAAATCTGAACTTTCGCTGTAAAACCAGCTGATTCCCTGACAGATTCACTGAGCTCTTACTTCTGCGGTTCTCCTCGTACATCTCCGCTGCTTCTCAGCTCCACACACCGATGATCATCTTCAGTCGGTCCGCGCTTTGATCAGTTTCCTGCCGGTTTGATCCTCATCAGCTGCTCTTATTCTGATTCACCAACAACTTGTCCACATTTCGCTGGCACATACACCTCAAAATCAATCCACCTTTCTTCTGATGTAGCTGCCGATTAAATTCTCCGATTCATCGATCAGTTAATTTATTAATTTACATCCAAATGGAGTTAAAAAGTCTGAAGAAAAAAAGGATAAATCCAGACATGCAGCGATCCGGGAGGCGAATTCAGCTTCTTTTTAAGCTTCGCTTCACTAATCTGACTCTCTCATCATCTATCTGCCCATCTCTCTCTCTCTCTCTCTCTGTCTGTCAGACTCTCTCTACCTCTCTCTCTCTCCTTTTCCCAATTGGGGATTAAACAGAAAAAAAACCTCGGTGTTAAAGGGGAGGGCAAATAGAGACAAATTAAAGGCGCAGAGACTACAGGAGCCGTTATCATTGAACTCATTCAAATTATTCAGAAATATGTTGATGAAGGTAAAATCTGAGACCAAAACCTGAGGTTAATCCTTTTTTTGATAGAAAGTATTAGTAATGAAGTAAACCACATTTTCTAATGATTTCTGCTGACAGAGTCAGACAGGAGCTGAATAAAGATGGCATTTATTTTTCTTTTTTTAATATTTCCTGCAGTGGGACGCAGGTGTGTGTTATTATTAACCCTTAAAATGGTTGTTTGTCCCTTTGGGCTCCAACAATAAACGTTTAATTTTAGACTACAAGATCAGATTTAGAGTTTATTATCATTATTATTATTTTAGTATTATTTAATGATTCTCACTGTTTATTTTATTCCAACTATGACCCTCTAACAAAATGGAAGAGATGTCCATTTAACAACCCTGTTTCTGCACTTTAAAAATGTTTTTCATTACATTGCAGTGCAAAATTATCTTTGGCTAAAAACTGGTTTAAATTAAACAAACCAGCTTGCTTACGTAAACCAGCCTAAACCTGTTGTGTTGGTTTCTATACTTTTTGTTGTCCTGTTACAGTGATGTTGTTCTCTCAATCAATCAATTAATCGATAACATAACATAACATAAAAAAAGTTTCACAAAATGAAACATTTTGTAAGTTGTAAAAATATTTACAACAACCACTGTTGTGTTGTAAAACTCCAATATTTTTAACATATGACTAAAAGACAGCTGACATCATAGAATCAATCTGCAATTTTTTACTAACAATTTTGTAAGAATTAAGTAATTTTATACAATCACCATCCATTCACTTATTTTTTAAGAAATCTTGTCACTTTTGTAGCATTAAACCAGCCTGCATTAATGCAATCTAAATTCTCAAAAAGCTGAGGTGTAAACGTCAAAAATAATAAAACATTTAACATAATAAAACATTCTCACAAAAGTTGAGACAGGGGCAAAGCTGTCAGTAAAACACCTGGTAGAATATCTTCCCACACCCCTTAAACCTAATCGGGTTAAAGGTTTAAGGGAATAAAAACAGCATCCCAGAGAAGCTCTGGCAGAAGTAAAGATGGGAAGGGGTTTACAGTCTGTAAAAGACTAGGTGGACCAATGGTTAAACAACTGAAGAATTATATTTTTTGTTGTAAAATTTGTGGATTTCATCATGTACTGTACGTAACATCATTACAGATTCAGAGAATCCAGAGAAATCTCTGTACACCTGGGACAAAGCTGAAAACCAATATTGAATGTTGGTGACCTTCGGACTCTCAGTCGCCACTGCATTAAAACCTGACTGTGGTGGAAATCTCTGCATGGGCTCAGGAACAGATCTGATAACCACCATTAGTGAACACAGTTCAATCCTGCATCCACAGTGCAGTTTAAAACTCTACCATTCAAAGAAAAAAATGCATTTAAGTAAAAACTCTCTATGGTCCGACCAATCAAAATCTGGAATTATTTTTGGAAATCACTGACAACCTCTGTGATAAAGAGGAGAAGGATTCTTATCAGTAAATAGCTCAAATCCAGCATCCATGAAGGTATGGTGTGCATTAGTGCACATAGCATGGGTAACTTTTATGTCTGTGAAGGCACCACTAATGCTGAATGATATATAAAGGTTATTGAGCAACTTATAGTGTATGCTGCTATCCCAATATCATTTTCAGAAAAGGCCTTGCTTATTTCAGCAAGACAAGGCAAAACCACTTTCTATCTATACTATGTAGACCGAAATCGCTCTGTAGTAAAAGAGTCCAGGTCCTAATCTGGCCAGGGTCCCCATCTCTCCTATATGAGGGAGGAATTTTGGTTTCAAAACAGCCACAACACCAACAGAGTGGTAAACGTACCCCTGTCCCAACTTTATGAAATGTGTTCCTGGCATCAAATTCAAAAGGAGTATTTATTTTTCAAACAATCAGAGTTCTTAGTTTCAGTATTTGATATTTTTGTCTTTTTGCTATTTTCAATTAAATGTGTTACAAATAATTTCAAATCATTGCATTCTGATTTTATTTATAATTTAGTCAGGGTCCTCACATTTTTGGAAACAGGGTTGTGCATTCATCTTGTACATTATAAAGAGCAGCAGTGATTGCATTTTAAAAGAAAATAGTTGCTTTGTGTCTTTATAAAACTTTAAAATACAATTCATGATGTGGTTTTGTAAACAAAACTTTGTAAAAAAAAAAATTTTTAGAGCTTCACAAGGACTGGCAAAATAACACAGAGCATTTGCATCTTACATCTGCAGATGTAAGATGACTCGAAAACAGATTTAGTCAGCCAGGTTTTCAAAAGTAACCCTCGCTGTCTAAGGAATCCATCCCGTTAACTTATCGGTTCATTTTTCAGAGAGGCGAATGGGAACTTGCAGATGTACAGCGCTTGACAAATTTATTAGACCACCTCCCAATGTAAGGCTTATGCCACATCTCCCCTAAATTAACAGTATTGGTAGTTACCAAAATCATTTTTTATGTTTCTGTAATGGTTAATCCACCAGTATGCGCAAATTCTTTAATGTAAATTATATTTTTAATGTTAAAATATAATTATTGTCCATGAATTTTATCCATGAATTTTTAAATTTACTGTTTTACAAAAAAGCAGAAAAAATAGTAAAGCACATTATTATTTTTTGATTACGATACCAAATTACAGATATTTTCTTGCATTCCTGAACAGAAAAATTAGTTTTAGTAGTTGAATATTATGCTTGATTAATTTCTGACTTCTCAGATAAGTCCAGTGTGCCGGCTCAAATTTGGGTTCAGTTTGAAATTCCTCAGTCCTGTTCAAAATGGTAAAATGCTGAGAATTCACTGAAAAGAAAAGAGTCAGTTTTTAGGACAGGTGGTCTAATAAATTTAAGGACTATAGAGAGCGTGTTGGGGCAGGCTTCATGCAAGCAGCTAAGGGAGGAGGCAGGATTTCTATGTAAATGTAATTTTGATGAACATGGTTGAGTTTGCAGTGGTTTAAATTCAGGTCAGGAGACAAACTTTAATTTATTTAATAGTAAAATGATGACAAACTGTAAATTTAATGATGCTGGACACATACTGAATAAAAGCCTCTAACAAACAGCCTGAGGGGAAAAAAAATCCCAGAAGACTTTCAAAGAGGTGCAGTAATACCCAATAAATGCAATATCTTTGGGTTCACCAATTGCCACGCCAGCAGCCTTCTCTCAGTGCAGGGGAAAACTCTCCGTGGGGTCCTACTCTGGTGATAGAAATGACAGAGAAAGAAGCAAGATAGTTTCCACAGTGGACGACCATGTAGAGAACAACTCCAAAATATCATGGAAGAATTCAGTGAATATCAATCTTCAACTTTAGGAACGCTTTTGACAGCATCTAACATTACTCTGGTGAATCTTTCAGTGTGTCCTTGCAGCTTGAGGAGCCTATACTGCACTCAAACTGTGTTCAACAGTCCCACATACAACAAAACTATAAAGAAGGTAGAGTTCAAAGCAGGATCAAGTTTAGGTTTTAACCTGGATGGAGAACAATGGCTTATATTAAACTTCCACATCTCAGAGTCTCTGAAGGTGTCAGATGAGTCATGTGTATGCAAAATGAAGCTCTCCAGCTGTAACAGATCTTTCTTTATCTGTCACATTTTCAGCCCTAATCTTTGGGCTCTGGGTGTTAAAGGTCGGTGTCTCCACACTGCTCTTTGTATACTGATGGAAACCTGCTCAGCTTAAAGCTCAGACTTTACCGTCCACATATTTATGGTCAACCTACAGATGGATGGGTGGAAACTGTGTCCCCATCAGATCAGAGATGAGAGGATGCAGGGCATTGTGTGTGTGTGTGTGTGTGTGTGTGTGTGTGTGTGTGTCACTAAGCTTCTATATTAAGCCGTTCATAATCCTCAGTGCTGCTGCTGCTGGACTCAGAGAGGATTTACCTCTTTCTCTCCTTTCACTCGTTTATTTTTTCTGTCTAAATAAAAGAATAAAAAAAAAGGATCAAATAGAAAGCAGTTCAGGTATTTATTGTTAAAACGACTCCTGCAGTTCACACTTTTAACCACTGTCTGTAGTATTCCTTTCAAATCAAACAAAAAAGTGTTAGAAATGGATCGATTTGTGTTTGCAGCCTGCTTAAAAAAAGACGCCACCTCTCTACTGATGGTGTGACAGCTGGAGTTAAAGGTCAAGAAATTAGATAGAAAGCATGTGATAATCGCATAAAACAGGATTTAATGTTAAACCACATTTTAAATTAGCTCCACCTTGACCAGAGACAAACCTGGTGTCAAAAAAAAAAGGAAGAAACCAAGAAAAATGTTATTTCCTATTGTTTACCTAATCTCTGTGTGAATTTGACTTCATCCCAGTTGATTATTTTTCTTTACTTCCACTCACGTGATATTTGCATTGTTTTTATTTTTCTAAACCCAAACAGCAACCTATAAGGCTGAAAAATGCGTTAGGTGCCAAAAACAGTTCCTCTAATGGCCACTTGAAGCTGGCTGTGAAAGTGAGTCAAGAGACTCATAGGCCCATTATTAAAAACGCCCAACTTCACAGCATTAAAAAGCATGATTACAACCTGGTACAAAAAAGAAAAGTTAAGGAGTTAAGGGGTGTGGTTGCCTTGACAGAAAGGTGCGCCGACACAGGCAGCTGTAGGCAGTCGGTCTCTGCTAGGCCTCACCTCCCCTAATTGGAGTCACTGAACTGGACCTCTTCACTCTGTTTGTGGCATTGGTGGATTTTGGAGAATATTTAAAATAATCATAGTATTTTTTAAACATTTATTTTCAGTGCAGATATGTGTGCTGGCGCATGAGCCACAGTTCAGGTTGTTTCTATCAAATGTTCTTCATTGAACACCTCAGGATGTTACAGCAGGTGTCTGTGCTGACAGTCTGACCCTGTGAAATGATGATTAGGTGTTGTTATATAATATGTTGGACATTATATCAGTTTGACACAGAAGCTGCTGAAGTCCAAGCAGGACTTCCAGGGAGCAATCAAAAAGTAGTTCAGAGGTGCGCAAGGAAACTTGCAAAGGTTGAAAATGCATTTTTAAAAAATATTTAGAGCATTTTTTTCTTTCTTAACAAAAAATCTTTCATTTACGTTTCTGTTTGGAGTGGTACCTATTAACATACAGTCATTAAACAGTTAATGATAGTAATAATGATTTTTTTCCTTTGTTGTTTTAACCTTTTCTTCAGTGTCTTTTTTCCTTCTTCCTCTGTGGTTTTTGGTTGGTTACTTACCATGTTCTTGATTACTGTTTCCAGCCACTGTTAGGATCCATTTCTACGTTTGTGAGCAGAAGTTTAATCAAATATGTCTGTTACTTTATGTCCTGTATATTCACACTGTGCTCACACAGATATGTGCACTGTGTATTTGTGTTGCTGTTCTTGTATTCCACAGCGTCCTCCTTTTCAGTTTCTTTATTTTTGTCCTTAAAACAGAATAATCCAATAAAATCATTATTCATCTGGTTGACTTCCCTTGATCACTGTTTGGTTTCTTCTGTGATCACAAATTCGGTGATTGAAATCATTTCATCCAGTATCATACTGTTTTGTTTTTTTTTTATTTCTACTCAGACTAAATCAGTATCAGAATAATTCCTGTCTGTCTCATTTTTCTCCCATAATCCACACGGATGAGGTCATCCTTTGGATAATAAACTGATCTCTGCTCCCTCCTGCTGGATGAACACAGTATCACATCCAGTGTGGACCACAAAGAAGATGAATAACAAGGCATAAGAAAGGAAATGAAGGATGATGGAGCAAAATCTAGAGAAAGAAAAGAGAAGGAAGATGAGGCAGAGCAGAAAATAGTGGTAAAGAATACATAGATAAGAAATCAGTAGAAAGGAGGAGGAGAGCAAGAAGACAAAGAAAATCGCACAGTATGAAGATGACTGTGACGTCCTAGAAAGCCTCCTGTGGTTTTGTTGTGTGATTGTGTTTTGCTCTCTCCAGATTTTTAGATACTGCCCATCTTCCTGTGGAGCCAGTGAGCAGCTGACCCTTTGCCCTGACAGCACTGAGCTGTGTGCATACACCTGTGGGGGAAGGTGTGTGTTTTTTGATCAACTTTTTGATGTAGTTCTTCTGTGACCAGGTTACCTCCTTTTTCTTACAGATGCTTTTACTTCCCTACAACTCCTTCATGTCCTGGGGAACACAGGAATGACATACAGAGTTTCAGATTGACTATGAATCTCATATAGCTCCCTCAGATGCCTCGCCCCTGCTGCTATAAACACAAAAGTGGTTTTCCGGGACAAATTCCAACCATATGTAGCCAGAAATTACAAAATCTCCTTGGAAATGTTGACTTACAGCTGCTGTGGACAGAAGCCACGTCTTCCAGAAGCTGATGGAGGCTCTGAAAGTTTGACAGAAATCAGAAACTGCTTAAAAACAAACTGATCATCTGTCCATCCTCACTTGACCACAGAACGGTGGAGTGGTGCTGCTTTGTGCAAGAACCAGGCTGCAACAACCAGGAAAACACAACTCTAATTAGTAAAGAGCATAATGCATTCACTTGAGAAAAAAATGCCTTGTTTTTCTGAAATAATGAGATATAGTACATCTCAGCAGTACACATAATAAAACAGAACACTGCATATTCTGAGGAAACCTTTCATCAAAAGAAAATAAAAGAACTCTGGTCTGTTTTTCTGACTTAATGAGAGACCCCAAAGTCCAGCATGGAGGAGGGCCTACAGCTTCTGCTGCTAATTAGCCAGACCCTCAAACAGTATCATTATTGCTGAAACATGTAAGCATCTCCCAATGTTTCAAGCCCAAACCACAATAAAACTGGATTAAACTAAGCAGGGTGGTTACTGCTTATCAGTTACTACATTATTACTTTCATGAAATCAAGCTCTGGACAGTCATTTAGGATTTTAAGATATCTCATTAACAGTAAAAATGCAGCTGAAATCATTTTTAAATGAAAAGTTTTCTTGGAAATCTGAGTTAACCATCTCATTAATGCAAAAAAGAGGGTAAATTATTTCTCATATGAGCTCATTAGGCTTCCATAGATTAGTGATTACTGCACTAATTGATTTAGGTTTAATACAGTGCCTTGAAAAAGTCTTCATACCCCTTGAACTTTTCCACATTTTGTCACATTACAACCACAAACTTAAATGTATTTTATTGGGATTTTATGTGATAGACCAACACAAAGTAGCGCATAATTGTGAAGTGAAAGGAAAATGATACACGAAGTTCAAATATTTTACAAATAAAATCTGAAAGGTGTGGCACACATTAGTATTCAGCCCCCTTTACTCTGATACCCCTAAATAAAATCCAGTGCAACCAATTGCCTTCAGAAGTCACCTAATTACCACCTGTGTGTATATTAATTAATTTATTAACTGACTTAATAATTTTAAGAACAGCAGTATAAATACAGCTGTTCTGTGAAGGCCTCAGAGGTTTGTGAGAGAACATTAGTGAACTAACAGTATCATGAAGACCAAGGAACACACCAGACAGGTCAGAGATAAAGTTGTGGAGAAGTTTAAAGCAGGGCTAGGTTATAAAAAAAAAGCTTTGAACATCTCACGGAGCACTGTTCAATCCATCATCCGAAAATGGAAAGAGTATGGCAGAACTGCAAACCTAACAAGATATGGCCATCCACCTAAACTGACAGGTCAGGCAAGGGGAGCATTAATCAGAGAAGCAGCCAAGAGGCCCATGGTAACTCTGGAGGAGCTGCAGAGATCCACAGCTCAGGTGGGAGAATCTGTCCACAGGACAACTATTAGTCATGCACGCCACAAATCTGGCTTTTATGGAAGAGGCAAGAAGAAAGCCATTGTTGAATGAAAGCCATAAGACGACCCATTTGCAGTTTGCCACAAGCCATGTAGGGGACACAGCAAACATGTGGAAGAAGGTGCTCTGGTCAGATGAGACCAAAACTGAACTTTTTGGCCTACATGCAAAATGCTACATGTGGCAGAAACCTAACAATGCACATCAACCTGAACACACCATCCCTACCATGAAACATGGTGGTGGCAGCATCATGCTGTGGGGATGCTTTTCTTCAGCAGGGATGGGGAAGCTGGTCAGAGTTGATGGGAAGATGGATGGAGCTAAATACAGGGCAACCCTGGAAGAGGCTGGACATGTAAGAGGCTGCAAAAGACTTGAGACTGGGGCGGAGGTTCACCTTCCAGCAGGACAACGACCCTAAACATACAGCCAGAGTTACAATGGAATGGTTTAGATCAAAGCATATTCATGTGTTAGAATGGCCCAGTCAAAGTCCAGACCTAAATCCTATTGAGAATCTGTGGCAAGACTTGAAAACTACTGCTTACAGACACTGTCCATCCAATCTAACTGAACTGGAGCTATTTTGCAAAAAAGAATGGGCAAAAATTGCAGTCTCTAGATGTGCAAAGCTGGTAGAGACATACCTCAAAAGGCTTGCAGCTGTAATTGCAGCAAAAGCTGGTTTGACAAAGTATTGACTCAGGGGCTGAATACTAATGCACGCCACACTTTTCAGATTTTTATTTGTATAAGATTTTGAACAGCATGTATCATTTCCCTTCCACTTCACAATTATGTGCTACTTTGTGTTGGTCTATCACATAAAATCCCAATAAAACACATTTGAGTTTGTGGTTGTAATGTGACAAAATGTGGAAAAGTTCAAGGGATATGAATACTTTTGCAAGGCATTGCAGAGCTGCAACAAAGATATAAAGCAGTATAGATTTACAGATTCAGGATTCTTCCTTTGCCCATGTTCCATCTCCCTACCAAGTTTCATAAAATGCAGGTACATAGTTGTTGCATAATCTTTCCAACAATCAAATAAACAGCAATGAAAACATACAGATGGAAAAACCCATCATATAATGTCTTAGTAAGTTGTTACACAACTATGTGCCACCAGAACAGCCCCAATACATCTTGGCATTGATTTTCTACGTATCTGTGAATCCACTAAAGGGATGAAACTCCATTTTTTACAAAAGATATTCACTCATTTGGTGATTTGATGACTGTGATGGAGAGCACTGTCTGACATGTCAGTCCAAAATCCACCATAAATGTCTGATTACAAAGGAAGTAGAGTTTGAGTTACATAATTTTCTTATAGAAGTATTCAGTGACCCCTGGTGCCATATGAATGGAGGCATATAACCTTGGAAAAGACTACTCCATTCAGAATAGAAATTTTTTTTACCAGTGAGCAAAAGTACTTGGCACGACTTTGTATTGTTTGGCAGTGATCCTTCATTCTAAGGGAACATGGTGAAACAAAACCATGCCAGCATAATATCTAAGTAACAAATTTTTCCATCTGTACTTCTACTGAAAATAGAAATAAGCAGCTCTGAGGTAAACTGAACTACAAAACTAACGAAGATAAAAGCAAAATATACATTAAATTAGTTGAGTTTTAGTCTTTGTCATTTGGTCAAATTTGCAAACACAAGCATTAGGTTGCATTGCTGCATGTATTTAGTGAGACTGGAAGGATGACCTGATTGAATCAGTTGGCTTTACAAATTTTGCCTCTAATCTAATAAATACATAATCCACTGCAGTATATTCCTACTGGACAGATTAAGAAAACAGCCTGCTTTGATTATGGACTTTTTTGCTTTGCACCTTATTTTTCTGCTTTCTTGTGGAGGGGGTGACTCATTTGTAGGGTGTCACCCCAACTCTCTGCAAATCTCCGGACAGGGAAGGAGGCAACCTCCATTTACTGAGATGGACAGGAATCTTCCAGAGAAAATTTTTACGAGACTCAATAAATATCTGTCAATGACTGGACTCTGTAATATGTTTTACAGTATCATGAACTGCAAGTTTTAACTTGTGATTTGTGGCAGTCAGGATAAGAGGTGTGGCTATTTCTCTTCCTTGTTCCATCATAGCAGCTTCACCATCATTTGCAAACCCTTCATATGCAGACCTCATAAGGCATGTGAAGGCTTTTGTTGAAAACAAATGGTGTCAGTAATTTGGTAAATAATACCTAAAACTCCATTAGGTTTGAACTAAAAGGAGATAGTTAAACGTTTAATTTAAACTAAAAAGCATGTGCATACAATATAAATCACTGAGTTAATTGCACACAGTAACTACTACTAATAAAAACAGAACACGTTGATTTGTAAATCTCATAAACCCATATTTTATTCAAAATAGAACATAGAAAATATATCAAATGTTTAAACTAAGAAAATGTACCAGTTTAAGAAAAAAAATAAAAATAAAACCTCTCAAGTATAGCAATGTCAGATGATCACCTAAACCTTTTCTCATAACATTAGTATCAATATCATGATCTCATTACAATATAAGACAGCAAATTGGAGTTGAGAGACAGCAGCTGCTGATTTGTATCTTATTTCATCATGTTCTCTACCTTTCCGTGACCATGGATATTGCACCACGGATATCGCCACCAGAAAGAGCCATTGAGTAAGTTATTTATATGACTACATGCACATATTGCATATTTGAATTGCCAATATGTCTTGCTTCTTCAAATATATATATTTTTTTGTAGTATAATGAAAGGACACCTGGTTTTACTAATTAAGGGTTTTAAAATGCATTTTGAGGTTTCCTTTAACTGATAAGCTTTGAAATAAGTTTGTAGGGACTTAAAGGGCACCCAATTCAGAAAATCACCAATATGTTTTTCTCTGTCTGTGAAGCCCTTTGAATATTTACATGTGATTTTGGCCTGCTGCCTTGCCTTTAGAGGAATAAATGGAATTCATTTTATTTAAATGTGATTTTCAAGATTTTTACACATGTGGAAGTGATGCCTCTTTGCCTAATGCTAACATGACTGCAATTTCCTCTAAGTCTTCTAGTGCTTATTTATGCTGTACTACATGAATTATGAAGCACAGATGGTGATAGCAAGGCAAAACAAAAACACCTGGCTTTTAAGAAATAAATAAAAAAACATAAAACAATCAAACAAAAACAAAAAAACAATAAAAACATAGTTTTAACAGTTAACATTTTTAACCTTTAGCAAACAAAGAACAAAAATGTCTAGATTATACTTGTAAAGCAGAGAATGCTGCACCATTTCTGACACATATCTATCGTGCCTTGCGAAAGTATTCATACCCCTTGAACTTTTCCACATTTTGTCACGTTGCAACCACAAACTTAAATGTATTTCATTGAGATTGCTGTGTCCCCTACATGGCTTGTTGTGACACCCACTGTGAAACATGGTGGTGGCAGCATCATGCTGTGGGGATGCCTTTCTTCAGCAGGGAGAGGGAAGCTGGTCAGAGTTGATGGGAAGATGGATGGAGCTAAATACAGGACAATCCTGGAAGAAAACCTGATAGAGGCTGCAAAAGACTTGAGACTGGGGCGGAGGTTCACCTTCCAGCAGGACAACGACCCTAAACATACAGCCAGAGCTACAAAGGAATGGTTTAGATCAAAGCATATTCATGTGTTAGAATGGCCCAGTCAAAGTCCAGACCTAAATCCTATTGAGAATCTGTGGCAAATACAGGAGGGTTGAAAAGGACTGGGGACTGATAAAAACAATGAAAATCCACCAAAAGACTTACAACTGTCATGCCAGCAAGTCATGATTGATGTATGTATGTATATTGAAGAAAAAAAAAAAAGGAAAAAAAAAACCCATTGACTTTAGAGGAATAAGTGGATAAGTGGAGTTCATTTTATTTAAATATGTTGGACACAGCTTAGAGGAAAGAAATATGGTTTTATTCTGTGCAAATATAATACTTTATATACCCATTATAAAGCCTCTTTGTATAATGCTGACATGATCACAATTTCCTCTAAATCATCTAGTGACTTTATGCTGTACTGCATGAAATATGAAGCACAGATGGTGATAGGAAGACAAAACAAAAACACCTGGCTTAAAAAAAACAAACAAACAAACAAAACAAATGAAACCTTAATTTTAACAGTTAACATTTATTTAAACTTCAGCAAACAGCCAAAAGAACAAAATGTCTAGATTACACGTGTACAGCAGAGAATGCTCAACCACACCTACCACTGTATTGCGCCATGACACCAAGACAAATTCCTCGTTTGTGTACAAACTTGGCAATAAAAAATAATTCTGATTCTGATTCTGATTTAGGACACATCTACATGAGATACTCAAGTTAACATGTCACCTCTGAAGTCTGCAGCCTCTCATGTGAGACTGAGAAAGAAAGCAGGCTTTACTTCTTCCTCTGTTTGACCAGTTGTTCCACTTCCTTCATGAAGCGCAGGCAGAGCTCATCCTGCCACGGCAGAGCAACACACTGCACCGCCACAGGCAGACCCACGCCTCCAGTCACTGCCTGAACACAAACACACAATCCTGTCACTTAATGCTGAGCAGCTGGACCCACCACAGTCTTTTGCCTCCACCTACTGTCAAACTGTGGAACTTTAAATACAGTATGTGTATATCTGCAGGGCCAGAAGAGTGGATATTAATAAGAGACATTAAATGACAGAACTACCAGAGAAAGATACAAAACCTCTACAAATATTGGAGTCACAGTAGTCTGATCTGGTTCAGCTCTTGGTTTTGTGGAGGATGGATGGGAGCCTTTTACATGTCTGTGCTCAAGGGCCTGTTTGTTCATAATCATACCCACGACCACACTGTAAATCTGCCTGTTCATAAGTGTATAAAGTACACAGATGTTAAGTCATGTTAAGTAAATACAGCTGAAATGACTGTTGGAGAGTAATACATCTTTTTTTTAATAAAATGCTGGAAAAACTGCTGGTTCCAACTTCTCCTATGTAAGGGTTTCGAGTTTTAACTTTAAAAATATCTTCAAGTTTTGGTCATCTGTTTGGAAATTTATACACAAAGGATTTCTTGATTAATCAAGGAAATAATCAAGTAATTTTTAATTTTTTTAGACAATATCCAGAAGCCGAAATGCCTTTTGCTACCCCCTTGTGGTTTCTCAATGCAACTATTAAAATACATAATTTGCACTGTAAAAGCACACTTCAAAATGATCTTCTTTCTAACCTATCTTAAAAAACACACACACACACACACACACACACAACATTCAGAATAAGATTACATGCTTCACAAAGCAGTTACTTTTCAGGGCTGTAAAGCAGCACTGTTGCATTATATCAATGGCCATTTTGGCACTTTTCAGATGCAGGTTTTTAAGGTACAAGAAACTGAAAGACACTGGGAATGTGGGGAATGATATGAAGTAAAGATCCAACTGGCTGGAAATCAAACTGGCCACTGACTTCTCTGAGAGCATTGTTGGGTCAGACATTATTTACATTCTTTGACATTAGTGGAACTGAGGTGAAGCAGATGAACAGCTATAAGTTCCCTGGAACCAATATCACAAAAAAAAAACTGTTATGGTCATCACACATTTCTATCCTGGTTAAGAAAGCTCAGAAATTACTTTTTAAGGAAACTTAAGAAGGATAAACTCCAGTGACAAGCTCTTGTTTAACATCTTTTTCTTCTTCTTCTTTCAGCTGCTTGTTTTAGGGGTTGCCACAGCAGATCATCTGTCTCCATCTCACCTTATATCACCACAATATATGTACCTTCCTTCTCTCCATTCATATTTATCAGCCAGCTCTCCCTTTACCAGTCATAGTCCCTAAATTTAAAGTCCCTACTCTCACCTCCACACTCCTGCCGTTCCTTCTCTCTCACTGCCTCCTAACACTCTTCCCCACCTCCTCGTCCTTATATACAGAGGAGTAATAGGAAGCAATGGGGTGTCCATGACCCAAGACAGAGAGGTCCTAAAGCAGATGATGAAAACCTCCCAGAAGCACATTGGCACCCATCTACAAGTAATTTCATAATGTATAATGTATTTATATTTTACATTTTACATCTGTGTCTCCTGAAAGATTGTTCCTGCATGAAGACCTGGACTCACAATATTTCCAAAACACCTTTTGTTCAATCATGTTACTTACCTCTTTAAAGAGCTTGTCCAGATAAGAGCCCTCACAGCGCTCGAGTTCCTCCTCATCCTCTGTAGTCACTGTGGAAACCGGAACTACACCTGCAGGAAAGGTAAGGAGATTGTAGAGCATCGTGTAACTGAGACCTGAAATGGCAGAAAACACAAACAGATCATTGATGATAAAGAATATCAAAACAGACTCTCTCTTCTTTAACTCTTACAAATTCTATTGCTGTTTAATTAACATACACTACTCACAAAAAGTGAGTCATTCCTAAGCAAGCCAAGCCACTCTCCAGTGTGCCCTTGGTGTACCCCGGGGCCTCCTCCCAGTAGGACATGCCTTAAACACCTCATCTAGTAGGCATCCAGGAAACATCCTAGTCAGATGCCTGAACCACCTCAACTGGTTCCCTTCAATGTGGAGGAGTAGTGGCTCTACTCTGAAACTCTCCTGCTTGTATCTGTGATCTCATTCTTTTGGTCACTACCCAGAGCTCATGACCATAGGTTAAGTGTAGGAACGCAGATTGACCAGTAAATCGACAGCTTCACTTTCAGGCTTAGCTCTCTCTTCACCACAACAGACCGATACAGCATCCAGTAATCTGCTGACAGTAAGTAACTGCAACAATATCGGGAATAAATAAGCATATTTATGCACGTTTTTGTGTGCTAGAGCCCTGACTTCAGGAGATGAGGCTTGAGGTGAGGAGGAAGAGGATGATACCGGTTGCGTTGTCTCTTTCCTTCGCGTTTTCGGTTCTTTGGTGAAGGGGACCCCTTCTCAGACGATAAAACATAGGTATGATCCTTCATATTAGCGGACCGGAGTAAAGTCATCTTCTCTGATGAGCCTGATTTCCAGCTTTGTCCAACAGCTGGTCGTCTAATGGTTAGACGGAGACCTGGAGAGGCCTACAAGCCACAATGTCTCGCACCCACTGTGAAATTTGGTGGAGGATCGGTGATGATCTGGGGATGCTTCAGTAAGGCTGGAGTCGGGCAGATTTGTCTTTGCAAAGGACGCATGAATCAAGCCACGTACAAGGTTATCCTGGAAGAAAACTTGCTGCCTTCTGCTCTGACAATGTTCCTCAACTCTGAGGATTGGTTTTCCCAGCAGGACAATACTCCATGCTACACAGCTAGGTCGATCAAAGTGTGGATGAAGGACCACCAGATCAAGACCTTGTCATGGCCAGCCCAATCTCCAGACCTGATCCCCATTGAAAACCTCTGGAATGTGAT
>VUQI01028181.1:13579-30759 GCA_015106735.1 Paratilapia polleni
ATTTTTTTTTTTTTAAATGGAATTTTTTTTTTTGGTTTTTTCTTTTTTTTTTTTTTTTTTTTACATTCAGGCTGTATATATTATCTCTTCAGAATCATGCAAAGCACTTGTCACATAAATGTCTTAATTTCTCACAGTTTTCTTTATTTTTGTAGAGAATTATGGTGTGGGAAAACAACTTGTTACAAAGTGGTTATGCAGAATTTCAGGTGGTACATCTAACAAATTCTGCTTTATTTAATCCATACCAGTGCATTTTACATTATTACTGTAATGATATTTATATAACTTGCATGGAAAATTTTTGAAATAAAGAAGATAGTCTATTTTAATATATATTTTACCTTTGATCACACTGTTTACCCCAAACTTGCTTTGAATGTTCTCTTCACCAAATAAAAATAAACAAAACCCATGTTTGGCTGTCTCCACTTTGCATTACACCAGAGAGAGATGTGACACTAAAATAATCTTAAACTGAAATCTATGAGAGAATTTTTTTTTTTTTCTTCAAAGGTGCTGGTAGGAGTACAGCTTTCAGGGGAGAGGTGTTTCAGTATGGCAGCATGGAGTGGTGAGACTTGCTTCTAGAAGGACTTTGTTTACATCTAATATGAATCCAGCTGGACATTTTCTTTAAAAACAGAAAAGAAAATCCATCTAACTAAATGTGTATCCACATTTGATTTTATATGCAGGCACTGCATTTGCTGTGTTTTACCTCTAATCTTGTATGCTAGAATTTCTGTGTCAAACACTTTCTGCCCTCTGCATTCCTTTGGCTGATGATTTAATACAGAGCAAACAGTGTTAGCACTTCAGTGTTGTATAATGATCACATTTGAACACAAGGAACAACTGTCCTCTCCTTTTTCCCCCCTTCAGATGTTCCACTGGACCTGATTTCTGGTTGTTTGTCCCTCCTCACTGTGTGTTAGAAATACTGATGAGTTTATCGGTGTGGCAACCATGGAGGTTTATTAAATTAGTCACAGAAATCTCTGTGGAGCTCCAGCCTCTCTCGTTCCTCTTTGTCCAGCAGGAAGCTGTCGATGTAGGAGAACAGCTCATCCGAACCCATGGGGGTAATGAAGCGCTCTCGGTCCAGTCCAAGCTCGTCCAGAAGCACCATGCTGAAGTAGGTTCTGGATATTCTGAATGCTTGCCTATGGAGAAATGCAATGAGAGCTATTAGATCCTTTGAATGTCACAAGTGGATATCAATCGATGGTGATAAAATGACTGCAATGTGGAAGAAATGGCTCAGAAAACTACCATTGTGTACAGAACCAAACACTGAGACAAAGTAAACTGGGAAAATCAGTTAAAGAGCCAACTGTTTCCCTCAGGGGTTGGCAGAGACCAAAAGTTCATCTAAAAGAGTGAATATTGAACTAACATTTGACAAGTGGACAAAAACGCAACAGCAAATTAATGCAAATGTTGCTAAAATGGCCGACTATTTGCTAAAAGGTTTGCTTTCTCAATTTATAAGGTGGTTATCGGTCAGTGTTTAAGTGTTGTCTGAGTGGCAAAATAATCAGATTACAATATTAAAGTGGCATTATTTATTTTTGGCTACTTGATTGCAGGATTTTGACACTACATTCATATAATATCACCTTGTAAGTTTGTTACAGCAGTGTGTGGCACATTTTTAGAGTCAAGATTTACAGCTGTGAATGCTTCAGGATGTTCATCACCTGGTTACTCTGTTGTTGTTTGGATACATTTAGCTTTTAGTTTTTGGTCATAGCTGCCTGCTGTGATCCAAAGCTTTATGATAGTGATGAGAGTGAGCTAATACTGTTAAGTTGTGCTCCATAAAACAAAAAGAGGCATATGGAAGTCTAAAACACTCTGGAGAGCTGAGGGGAAACTGCAGAGTCAGGTGATAACTGTTCATAACTACAAGTGACCAATTTCATAATACCATGTATCAAAGATGGACATAACCTGCAGAAGTGCTGTACATGATCAACAGGGGGAGACTTGCAAAAAGGTGTGCTATTGTAGAGAAAAACAACCCTACTTTTCTCTGTATTTAGGACCTCCGTAGGGGCCTCTGTGCATGGGCAGTGTTGTTTTTTTTTTTGTTTTTTTTTGTTTGTTTTTACTCTATTTCCTATACAAACCCTAAGAAGCTTAAAGTTAACAGTGCTCAAAGTCACCACAAAACACTGCAGCGCTCATCAATGCCACTTCTCTCTCATCAACCAATTAAAATTAAGAATGTCTGGGTATTAAGATATCAACACACTAAATAATGGTGGGGGAGAAAACGTAGAAGAGGCATTTGAAACCTTTTGGAGCTCTTGACAGAAGCACTCAGAAGATTAGGTCACATTCACTTTCAGCTTGATAAATGCTGTCTGTGGTTACAGAACCTAAACAATTTCCTGATGAGTTTGTGGTCTCAAAGTTCAAAGCCTTATTTAGTACAACATAATGTTTTTGTTGTAAATTATGATCCCATTTAAAGTGGAATAAAGCAGGGCATGATTTAGGTTTAAAAGACAAACACAACAAAATGGTGGCGGCCCAAATGCTCAAATCAAGTCTTTAAAATAGGATTTCTCAAATCGGGATGATGGCTTGGTAACTACAGCCATCGTTTATATACAGTCTGTGCATAATGCACAGTCACTATTAATATGAGAATATTGTTTAGTGCAGCTTTAATCTCACAGGCTTTCAAGTCATTGCTTTTGATTACATTTAGATGTATTTCCTTGTGTTTGGATAAAGCATTTCCCTTAACTAAGTCGTCCTTTAGAGATGTCTGATTTCCCCAGATGATTTGTGCTGCACTCACATAATTTGCCTCACTACTCTGTAGGATTTGTGTGTCTGTAGAGAGAGTGAAGGTTAGGAAGAGTTTCCAGTCTGGAAAAATTGAGAAGTGCCCCTTACTCAAATTGCACAGTTGTAGGAAAGAATCTTTATCGAGGCATTTCCCAACATGAATTGTTATTTTTTCTTTAATGTTTGAGTTTATTTTTACTGCAAAATGCTCAGCTTCAAAAGCATCGCACTGATTCTCAGGGAAACCAAAGCCAGATTTTTGCTATTGATGTTTTGTCAGTTGTGTTGAAATCCCATTGAAATGATTATGCTGCTATTTTTAGCAGTGTTAATCGTAGGAGAGGGAATTTTTTTCCCCCCATAAAGTAAAACTAATGGAGTCTCTCTTTTTATTAGGAGACTCCTGACATTTAAAGTTTGTGAAAACAACTCCTGACTGTTAAGTGAAATGGAAATTATATAAAGTCATTTCAGGATGGATTTTTTTAAAGTCACTGGGAGGGGGGAACCATAAAACTGTTGAATAAATAAAAGTATCTCACTTTTACCTTAAACCCTCTATGACTTGAGGCTGGAGCAGACTTTCTTTAATGCGGCCTGTCTCACGAGGAGGGGAGCCCAGAAGCTCGATCACGGTTACGTGTCGCAGGTCTAACCCACAGTCTGCTTTCTGGAAGGGAAACGCAGATTATGAGGTTCTTGTTGCTTATTAAATATCTTCAGAAGCTTTTCAGGGGTGATTGAATTACATCTCACTTGTGTCATGATGTTCTGCAGTTGGTAGTCAGGGTCGGATATGTTGGGTGCAGACACGATCAGCAGCCTCCTCTTTTCATAGAACTGATCCAGGAGAGCAGGTGTTGTCTTTACATCTGCTTTAATCTCCATGGCTGCAAACACAGGGTCATAGTCACATCCTCCACTTATATCCCCCAATATGTAATGTATACAGTATTCTTACTGCATTGAAATACAGTTTTCAGATCCATTCTGGTTTATCTTATACTTTTATTGTGGCTACAAGGTACCTTTCATGTTTACTTAAAGCACACATACAGGATTTTTTTCTGCATGGAGAAGATTTTGGTGCCACCACAGAGAGTTTAGCCTGATTTGCTTGAGGAACAGCAACAGCAAACTGGTGTTTATTAAGTGGAATATACTAGTGCACCTCAAAAAATATCCTGAAAAAAGTTCTTTTTTTGTAATTTAATTCAAAAAGGTAAACTTTCAAATATTCTATGCTCATTTCACGTAAATTTAAATATAACAAGCCTCTTTTCTTTTGTTTTAGTTTGATGATTAAAGCTTATAGCTCATGAAAATCAGAAATCCAGTATCTGAAACTACTGGAACATTTCATTTCAAGTTTGAGGAAATTACTTATTCAGACAGTATAAATATCATGTATCTCTCAGTCTAGTTTAGTCCACGCAACCACAATCGTGGGGAAAACTGCTGACCTGACAGTTTTCCAGATGACGATCATCGACACCCGCCACAAGGAGGGTAAGCCACAGAAAGTCACTGCTGAAAAGCCTGGCTGTTCACAGAGTGCTGTATCAAAGTATATTAATGGAAAGCTGACTCCAAGGGAAAAGTGTGGTAGGAAAAGGTACACAAGCAACAGGGATGATGGCCACAGCCTTGAGAGGATTGTCAAGAAAAGTCAATTCAAGAACTTGGGAGAACTTCATGAGTAGACAAAGGCTGGTGTCCTGGTGTGCATCAAGAGCCACCACACACACACGTCTTCAGGAAAGGAGCTACAACTGTCACATTCCTAATATCAAGCACTCCTGAACCAGAGACAGTGTCAGAAATGTCTTAGGTGGGCTGAGGAGAAAAAAAACTGGACTGTTGCTCAGTAGTGCAAAGTCACCTTTTCAGGTTAAAGTAAATTTCATTTAGAAATCAGGGTCTTAGAGTCTGGAAGAAGAGTGGAGAGGAACAGGATCCGAAGTGTTTAAAGTCTAGTGTGAGGTGCCATGTCCTCTGATGGTGTTGTGTTGGTTGGTCCACTGTGTTTTATCAAGTCCAAAGTCAGCACAGCTGTCGCCCAGGGGATTTTAGAGCATTTTATGGTGATGCAGATTTCCATTTCCAGTATGATTTAGCCCGCCCACACTGTCAAAACTACCAAACGGTTTGCTGACCATGTTATTACTGTGGCCAACCTGACCTGAATCCCACAGAGAATCTATGGAGTATTGTGAAGGGGAAGAAAAACATCAGATCCAAAGATACAGACAGGCTATTGTCAAAGCAACCCGAGCTTCAAAACACCTCAGCAGTGCCCAGGTTGATTCCATCCATGCCACACCGCACTGATGCAGAAATTCATGGTAAAAGAGCGCCAACCAAGTATTGATTGTATAAATGAACATACTTTTAGAAAGGTGGACATTTCTGTATTGTAAATCTATTTTTCATTGATCTAAGGAAATTCTAATAAGTTGAGACACTGGATTTCTGATAATCATCAAAAATTAAAACAAGGCTTGAAATATTTCACATTACGTGTAATGAATAATTTTTGAGACACACTAGCATATCATTCAAAAAAGGCCAACTACTTTTACTTTTGCTCATAATCCTGTACTTCAGGTAAGCTATGGATGCAGATGTTTGTTTTGTTTTTTTACTCTATTTATTTTATTGTTGTATTGGCACTGGTACGTTTACTGTGATGATGATGGTGGTCTAAAGTCGCCTACTTGCAGACTCAGTACTCACGAACGCACTCAGCACGATCTCCGCCCCAGCTGCGATTGAACTGGCAGACACGACTCGACACCCCCCTCCGTTCATATCCACCTTCACAGTGGTATTCACATGTTGTGCCATAGTTGTTCCCATCAGAGGAGCAGCTGAGGTAACCATGCAGAGGTGGAAATAATTCTGGACATCTTCTTACTGGATGGAGAACACAATAATATAAATGAAATTCAAATAATAATTTTTAAAAAGTCCACTCTGTCCTACTGTAAGCTATGATACTGGCTTCAAGTTAGCATGTAAGTCAAAAACAAGTTTTGGCAGCTTACCCTCAACACGTACAATAAACTTGCAGGCAGCTCTGTTCTTGGCTTGGTCATACACTTTATATCGGATAATGTGAACTCCCTCTTTAAAGTCGGTGCCTGGCTCCTGGCCCACTAATATCACACTGCAGAAAGACAACAAAATGTTAAAATCCATTTTAAAATGAACAGGAAAGGGATGTAAAGGAAGTCAGTGACATACTCGAGTGACTTGTCAGCAGTGTCTGTGGCAGTGGGGGGGTCCCAGGTCACCCTGGCAGTGAGCTTTCCAGGCTCAGCGACCTTGAGTCTGGATGGAGGACACTTTATTTTCGGAGGCTCAGTATCTGAAATAAACAGTTGGAAACTTAAAAATGGCAAAGGAGCATTAGAGTAAGAAAATTGACTTTAATCTTTACATCTTTTTAGTTCGACCTAACTGCTGCATCTATAAAGAGCAGAATATGAATTCAGAAAGCAACAAGCCACAGTCTGGATTCAGTCCAGAGAACAGACAAGCAGGAAATATGCTTGTTTTTGTGAGACTGTATAGGGAGCCAATCCTGTGAAGGAATGATGGATAACCACACACCAGTGCAGATGGCCTGATTTAAAGTCCATGTTATTGCAGTAAGTTAAAGCTGTAGTTGCCAGAATTTCAAAAAAGGATTTTTAGGTTTCAGCATCTGGTCAGCTTCACTTGGGGCTGCACACCAAGACTGCGCTGCGTACCTGAACACACTGGCTGCACTCCGCTCCATGATCCCCCACGCAGGCAGGTGCGTGAGTGTTCCCCCTCGATGTGATAGCCAGGGTCGCAGGTGAAGTTGCACCTGGAGTCCACCATAAAGCCCTGGGTGCAGGTGTACCTGCCGTGATAAATGAGGGGCAGCACGTGGCAACGCATCTCTAATGGACACACAAAGAGTGTATTAAGTGAGGGGTTGAAACAGTCACAGAAACATTACACTGTATTAAAGAGGAACAAACAATCCCACGTAAGTGTGATTATATATTTTTTTCAGCACATTCAAAGATGTAATGCTTTTTCTCTAATGTAAATTGAAGTTTCTCTTTTAAAGAGTATAAATTATGCGTTTTCTTATTTTCTGTCATATATAGACTGTTACAATGGCGGCTGCTCATATTAAACATGGCCAAAGTGTCAAATTATGAGGTCAGGGTATATCCAAGTAATTCCTGTGAGCCAGATTGCTCTAAACACTTGGTTTCAAACTGTTTTTTCTACTCTTGGGTCGATATGACCTTCAGCAGATATCCTTAATATGCTTACAGTGTGAGGCTGTGAGCACAAAAGCTCCGCCTACCTTCTCTCCCTTTAAGAAAGTTGACTTAAAGGGACGGGAGCTAAAACAGCTTATTTCAGACAGGATGAACTGAAGGCCTGCACTATGGTCTAAGTATAAGATACTTTGAACCTCAATAAAACTTAAGAAACTGTGAATTATCAATCAATAAATTACAACATTACAAAACATAAGTTCTCTCATGGCTAAATAATTAGTCCCATAACTGGGAACTGCAGCTTTAAGCAGCTGTTGGTGAAAAACGGCAGCAAAAGTGTTGTTGGGTACTATTTTCAGCAGTGGGTTGAAACTGACATGTTGTGCCAGTGAATAAAATTAACAGCTCCAGTGCTCATGGCAATAAGGGAACATGTGTGCTGGTGTGTTTTTATAATTCTTGGCCAATAATGAAGATTTACAATACCAGGCTTTGGATACACTGATCATACTTGTTGGTCTTTTCACTGGATTTTTAAAAATAAAAAAAGATAAAATATTACCAAATTTATCCTCATATAGTAAGTTAAAATCTCCACATACTGCGGCAGTAAGCAGTCCCAGACCAGCGACGGTTAGTGAGGCACATAATGGAGCGTCTTCCCACCAGCTTGTATCCTCGATCGCAGCTCATCTGACAGCGGGTCCCCAACGTGCTCATGTGGGCTCTGCTTCGAGGGGAGTGGCAGGTCACCTCACCATTGGTCAGACCCGGAGGATGGCACCAGTAAGGGTCTGTTTTTAAAGAACGGCCAAAATCAAATCTGTGTGATTCCTTTAGACTAAAGACATGAAAAGTACAACTGTTTGTGTGCTATTACTGTGGTCAGATTGTGTTTGTCTGTATCAGTCAATCAGTCTTTATTACAGAACTCAAAGATTAAAACAAGCAAGAAGTCACATGAAAAGCACCATAAATAAAGAATATGCAATCATGTAAAAAAGAAAGTAAACCCTCTTTCAATTCTAAGGTTTTACGTATCAGGACATAATAAAAAAGTTATCTGGTCCTTCGCAGGTTCTAAAATTAGGTCAATTCAACCTCAGATGAACAATAACAAATTATTACAACGTGTCATTATTTAACACAAATACAGAAACTGTATGAAAAATAAAGTACATCCCTTACTGCCTCCATAGGAATTAAGAGGGTAAGTAGCAGCCAAGTGCTGATAATCAAATGCACTTGATTAATTGATCATCAACAAGTGTGACCACCTCCATAAAAGCAGAAGCTCTGGCAGTTTGCTGGCCTGGAGCATTCAGGTGTGCGTTAACACAATGCTGCAATTTTCCCAGGAGTGGACATCCCAGTAAATTCACCCAAAGGTCAGACCATGCAATGCTCAGAGAAATTGCAAAAAACCCAAGAACTACATCTCAGACTCTACAGGCCTCAGTTAGCATGTTAAATGTTAAAATTCATGCTAATACAATTGTGGCTTGTTTGGAAGGGTTGCCAGGAGAAAGCCTCTTCTCTCTAAAAAGAACATGACCGCACGGCTTAGGTTTGCAAAGTTTCATCTGAACAAACCACAAGACTTCTGGAACAATGTCCTTTGGACAGATGAGACCAAAGTGGAGATGTTTGGCCACAATGCATAGCACCACATTTGGTTTTGGAGAAAACCAAACACAGCATATCAGCACAAACACCTCATACCAACTCTCAAGCATGATGGTGGAGGGGTGATGATTTGGGCTTGTTTTGCAATCACAGGACCTGGGCACCATGCAGTCGTTGAGTCGACCATGAACTCCTCTGTATACCAAAGTATTTGAGTCAAATGTGAGGCCATCTGTCTGACAACTAAAGCTTGGCCAAAACTGGGTCGTACAACAGGACAATGATCCCAAGCACAGCAGCAAATCTACAACAGAATGGCTGAAAAAGAAAAGAATCAAGGTGTTGCAATGACCCAGTCAAAGTCCAGACTTCGACCAAATGTGCATAAACAAATGCCTGCAAACTTCAATGAACTAAAGCAACATTTTTACAAAGAGTGGGCCAAAATTCCTCCACATTGATATGAGAGACTGATTAAGTCATACTGACAACGATTACTTCACGTTTTTGCTGCTAAAGGTGGTTCTACAAGCTATTGAATCATCACTTAGTTTTTCACACACTGCTTTTGTATTTTGGTTTAGTTTTTGTAAAATAAATCATGACACACTGTAATATGTCATGTGTTGTTGCTCATCTGAGGTTGTATTTCAATAATTTTAAGACCTGGTAAGGACTAGATCATTTTTATTATGTCTTGATACGTAAAACCTTAGAACTGAAAGAGGGTGGACTTTCTTTTTCACGTCTGTAGATCATTGTCCCCTAGAAATATTTCTGTAACAGTGTATCCACCTGGGATTGGTGGCGTGTTGTATTAAATCTTGTACTTGATAAACCCACAAAGATTTCATTTAGAGAGGCCTTAAGCCTGCCAGAAAATTAACCAAGATTTTTTTTTTTTTTTAATGGCTTTTAAAGTACTGACTCCTGCAGGAACAAACATTTCATCTGTGTCACCCTAGGTCCATAAATTAGCTTTTTTATAGTATGTCCAAACAAATGAAAGACAGCTTCAATTTATACATCATGTGGCATTGCCTATAAATACCTTCATCCTCTTTGTCATCTGGTTTCTTAGAATAGTTTATGAACACAATTCTAAAAACTAACAGAGAGTTTATCACAAAGCTGCTTATTCTTGATACCAGATGTGTTAGCTACAACCATATGAGTGACAAATGCTAAATCTAGCACACTGATGTGTTATGATATATGTCCCAGCTCCAGTGCGTGTCTGTCATCCATACGCACTTGTGTAGTCCAGTTGAGGAGTGGCATCTTCCTCTGCAAATTCATTGTCATATACTGTAGTCCCCGAGCTGGCTGAAAAACAACCAGACATGTCACATGTTTTTGTATTCAATTCAATTCAATTCAATTCAATTCAATTCAGGCTTATTTGCATAATGCCAAATCACAACAAGAGTCATCTCAATGCATTTTATACTGTAAGGTAAAGACCCTACAGTATTATAGAGAAAACCCCAACACTTAAATGACCCCCTGTGAGCAAGCACTTGGCGACGGTGGGAAGGAAAAACTCCCTTTTAACAGATGGAAACTTACGGCAGAACCAGGCTCAAGGAGGGGCAGCCATCTGCCATGACCAGTTGGTGGGTGAAGTGAAAGACAAGAGAAAAAAGAGAATAGAAAAGAAAAAGAGAGCATAGAGATACAGGATAAAACACAGACTAAGGGAGAGAAGGGACAGAATTTAATGACATGCTGCAGTGATATATAAACACGTGGGGCATGAAAAGAAGTGAGTGGAGAAGAAGTGCTCAGTATACATGTATATATGTATGTACATATGTACATACATAAATACAAATATGAATATATGTATTTGCTCAGTGTTTCCTGAATCCAAACTGGGAGCTGGTTCCACAGGAGAGGGGCCTGAAAGCTGAAGGCTCTGCCTCCCTTTCTAATTTTAGAAACTCCAGGAACCACAAGTAAGCCTGCAGTCTGAGAGCTAGTACCATATTATCTGTTGGGATAATATGGTACTATGAGGTCTTTAATATATGATGGGGCCTGATTACTCAAGACTTTGTATGTGAGGAGAAGGATTTTTAAATTCAATTCTGGATTTAAAAGGGAGCCAGTGAAGAAAAGCTAACATGGGAGAAATATGGTCTCTCTTTCTAGTCCCTGTCAGTACTCTCGCTGGAGCATTTTGAATTAACTGAAGGCTTTTTGGGGAAATTTTAGAACAGCTTGATAAGTGAATTACAATAGTCCAGCCTAGAAGTAATGAATGCATGAACTAGTTTTTCAGCATCACTCTGAGACAGGATGCTTCTAATTTTAGAGATATTGGGCAGATGAAAAAAAGTAGTCCTACATATTTGTTTAATATGCAGTGAAGGACATATCCTGATTGAAAAAAACTCACAGTGTTACTGGAGGCCAAAGTAATGCCATCCAGAGTAAGTATCTGGTTAGACACCATGTTTCTAAGATTTTTAGGGCCAAATATAATAACCTCTATTTTGTCTGAATTTAGGAGTAGTAAATTAAAGGACATCCAGGCCTTTATGTCTTTAAGACATGCCTGTAGTTTAACTAACTGATTTGTGTCATCTGGCGTCATAGATAAATGTAACTGAGTATCATCTGCATAGCAATGAAAATGTATCCTATGTTTTCTAATAATATCTAAGGGAAGCATGTATAATGTAAATAGAATTGGTCCCAGCACAGAACCCTGTGGACCTCCATAATTAACTTTAGTGTGTGAAGAAGACTCCCTATTTACATGAACAACTTGGAACTTGAAATCTGTCAGGTATGATTCAAACCATTGTAGCGCAATTCCTTTAATATCTATGGTATGTTCTAATCTCTGTAGTAAAACATTGTGGTCAGCGGTATCGAATGCTGCACTGAGGTCTAACAGGACAAGCATAGAGATGAGTCCACTGTTAGAGGCCATAAGAAGATTATTTGTAACCTTCACTAGAGCTGTCTATGTGGTATGATGAATTATGAATCCCAACTGATACTCTTCAAATAAACCATTCCTCTGCAAATGATCAGTTAGCTGTTTGATGACTACTCTTTCAAGAATTTTTGAAATAAGAGGAAGGTTGGAGATTTGTCTCTAATTATCTAAGACAGCTGGATCAAGTAAAGGCTTTTTAAGTAATGATTTAACTACAGCCACCTTAAAAACCTGTGGTACATATCCTGTTAACAGAGTTAAATTGATCATATTTAAAATTGAAGCATTAATTAATGGTAAGACTTATTTGAACAGTCTAACAGACACGGTGATGATTTAGAGTAAGAAATTACTGAAGTTAGTTTGGAAAGATCGATCGGAGAGAAAGAGTCAAAATAGATATCAGTAGTTACTGAACTTCCTGTACATAACAATACCTCTGTGGGGCGGCTGTGAATATCTTTTTCTCTAATGGTTAAAATTTTATTTGTGAAGAAATTCATGAAGTCATTACTAGTTAAAGTTACAGGACTACTTGGCTCAATAGAGCTGTAACTCTGTCAGCCTGGCTAAAGTGCTGAGAAGAAACCTGGATTTGTTCCTGTTTTCTTCAATCTGTGATGAATAGTAAGCTGTCCTAGCTTTATGGAGGGCTTTTTTTTTAATAGAGCAAGATCTCAAACACTGGAGGTGAAATAATATGACTGAAGCACATATTATGTAGGTCACACAGAGGCAGGCGGCCATGTGAATGATTCTCACCACACGGTCTCATTTCCACAACTTCCTTTCAGGCTTCCTTTAACACAAGTCAAATAACATTCCAGTCCATACCTGGATTTCCAATCAGGAAATGGAAACTCCCAATGCTTTTAAATCTGTGAGCTTTTTGCTTTCTTAAAGTGATTCATGTAAATATGATTTCCATGTTTTCTGGCCTTTGTTATGTTATGAAATTTTTGAAATCACTTTCACTCCGCCACACTTTAGGAAAAACAGCATGTTTTCATTACTCACTTGGCAGTTGTGCCTCTTACTCATCATTTTCCATGTTATAACAGTTCTTGCACTGTACTTTCTGCACAATAAATCACTGTTACTCTTCCTTCTCTGCAGTTGTGGCTCAGGGACATTATCCCTTTTGAAATCCAGAAAATGACTCCATGTTTAGAGCTGAGTGCCAAACTTTCCAGTCTGTCAACCTCCCACCCCCATACCAACTCAGTTCCTGCTTCACTTCCTTTGCTTCAGCTCAGTGTTATACTTAGTCTCAAGCAAATAAAGTTCACTTTAACACACACTTTATTAGTAATGATACATTTAATTTCCCCACTCTGCTCCAGATTGTTCCAAAGACAAGCAGATTAAACTCCTCCTCTGTGTTTTATAATAAGCCCAATGTTCCACTCAGTAACGCCTCCCCAGACTAATATTCCCCCTCACAGAGAATTAGTCACACAGGAAATAAACAGGGTAAGCTCATCAGTCAGAAGCACTGCAGGGCTCAAATATAGAGACAGACATTACTTCAAGTGACATGTACTATCATGCATATGGCAATTAAAATCATGCACTTTTAATTACAGACGGTGCTGAAAAACAAATGCAGTTTTGACAGACTTCACATGCAGAAAATTGGACCAGTGTTTTTCTATAGATTTGAGCAGTTTTTTCTGATAAGCTAAAATAACCTAATAATTTTTTTATTATCAGTTAACTTTCTAATTACTCGCTTGATTAAGTTTTGTTATAAAATGTATGAAAATAGTCCTGTTATACCTCGTTCTCAAACCCAAAGACAAATTTCTATCATGAACGACAAAGAAAGGCATCAAATCTACAGAACCAGCAAATGTTTGACATTATTTACTTTTAAAAAAGCTAGACTTATTTGTTTTTTTATGAATTTTTGTAGTGTTGGACTGGTGCTTTTACTCAAGTAAATGATCTGAGCACTTCTTCTGATTACTAAGGGTGCAGAATACCCAGACACTGACACACATTAGGCAGACTTTACTGCAGAGACATGCACACTGCAGGCAGAGTGAGACCATGCAGCAGGAATGAGTCAGACCACAAGAAGGTGCTGCTCATTTGACATTTCATCTGTCTCTAATGACAAGGCTCAGAGACTGAGCAGCATCCTTTCAATCACTCCTGATCATCATCGGAATTCATGTGTGCTGCTGGGTGGATCTCAGGTCACATCATTATCTTGCAGGATTAAATGAAGGCTTCAGCACATTTGGCCCGGAGGGGGACTCCTCAGTAATTAACTGGCAGCGATTGGAGCCGAGCTGTAATTAAACCGCCTGGTCAGCAAACAGAGAGGAGCACCTGAAGAGGAATGCAGCTCAGCTCATTTTTAAAGTCATCTTATACTGGATTTTGGCCAGTTGCATGTTGGGAGATGTTATGGAGGCGCTCTTCATTCCTGAGGGGAGCAGGGAGCTCCATTTGTACTCATCCAGTCACCTCAAAAATTCAGCACAGCTGCATCTAATACCAGTGTTATTACTGCTGAGAAGGAGGTATTTCCCAGCTGCAGGGGAGATGAGTGACTTCATCTCTCTCCAGCAATCTAATATATTACATATTTGTATTAATTTGTTTTGGTTAAGACTTGCAACAAATCCAACACTGATGAAAGCACTCTAAGTCCTGTGGTAAAAATCTAGGAATTTATACTGTTACTAATGACTAAATGTTTCTATGCGCTTCTAAGCAACTACATTTTTGAGGAAAATACTGTCAGACAGACATAGTTATTTGAGATTACTGTAGATGGAGGCTTGGTGGAATAATTGACTGAAAGAAAATGAGACTAGCACTATTTAAAGTTAAAGTTATTCATTATTTCCAAAAGATTTCGTTGTTTCTCCTTCTTAAATGTGAGAATTTGCTGCTTCCTGTTTTGATCAGAGATGTCACTTGAAGCTCTGGAGAAATGACTTTTGATATTTACTATAGCCAAACAAAAACAGCAGATATATCAGTAAAACATAAAACCCATCGTTAGTTGCAGCCTTTGTTTATGTACTATAATAATCAAGTAGTATACTGTAATATAACACCATAACATGTTACTTTTCTGCACTCTTTTTATGGAGTACTTTCACTTAGTTGATTTAGTACTTTTCCATGATCCTCCACCAGCTGAATAATGTGGCAATTTATGAAATCAAATTTTAACAGTTTTTTGTTTGTTTGTTTGTTTGTTTTCTTGTCTCGTATAGACTAGTTTCGTCTCATTAACTCACCTGTGAAGAACAAGATGAAGACAGCAACAGAGCGGCTGAGGGGCATGTCAGAAACGCAGAGATGACACTCCAGGGTGAGATAAAAGTTTTTTTTGCACTGGTCCAAGGTTTTCAGAGTCCAACACAGACCTACGAAGTCACAAACCACGGAAAATTTAAGAATGGTATGTCCAAAAAACTTGACTGAGTAATCCCCGCAGAGGACAATAAGCGCTCCCCTTCGCACCACAGCCTCCACAGTTTTTGTAATGCAAAGATTCTTCTAGTTCATCATAGAGACAAAACCACTTGGTGGCACTAACGGGCTTCTAATGTGTGTGTTTGTTTCCTCCCATTGCAGCATTAAACATGATTAAAGATCTGTTATAAACTCCACCCTTCAGCTCATGCAAAAAGTATAATTCACTTGCAGCCAGAGGATTTTAGGCTACTATCTGTTATATAACATGGCATTGGGGTTATCAGCTGTTATGGAAACTTTATGTAATAACCTGATAATGTTATTACAGTAAAATCAATGTTTATGAAGTGGCCTACTTTCAAAGTAAGCTTACAAAGCGCTGCACACATGAAATCCGACAATACACAAGACTTACAAAGAGCTCATGGTTTGGTGATAATGAATTATAGCACTTACGCTGTTTAATATAATGTTTTGTTGCCTTTAAAGTGTTATCACATGTCATCTGGTTAGAAAATGCTCCACAGGAAGCCCAATGCCACACGAGGAGAGCATAATGTAAGTAGAAAATTAGATTTGGAGAGGAAAAAGTGTCAGTCTTAATGTTCATCTTTAATGAGCGTAAAGTTATTTTATTTTATTTATACGGTTGATGTAATTCAGACCAATCGCGCAACTGTGTCACATCCACATCAGCAGAATGCAGCTAATTATAAAGACCAGAAAGTCGGACTGAATGAGACAGGAAGCAGCGCTGCTCCTGTCAAAATAAAAGCACATGGACAAGCAAACCAGCCCTGACAAATGGAAAGCAATCAGTGGCGGTAGTTTAATCAGTATCTCCAGTTCCTTTTTAAACAGACATACCTTTCTACAGATCCACAAACCTCTTTAATTATTCAAAATAAGTAATTGATTGTTACACTGGATCTCTAATAAAATGTGTATTTGGCAGAATAGTACAAAAACAACAAGAGATAGTCCTTCTAGCATAGCAATACTCATTTGAACATGCCAAGAAAACTAATCCAGTTTACATGCTACAGAAGAAAGCTAAGATTATAAATGGATTGGATTATTATGAACCAACCAACAGATTATGCATTAAAGTACATGCTCTAAAATTGTAGTTGATCTCAGCACTTCTCTGATAATGTATAAAGCACAAAATAATCTACTTCCAGATTGCATTAAGAGGTTATTTGAAATTATAGAGACAAAATATGAACTCTGAGGGAAAAGGTTTTTAAAAATGCCACTGGATGACAGTCTGCTGTCATTACGTATAGTGGGAAGACACAAAATTTTCACATATGGAGTTTTTTTTATATCTAAACAACAATAATATTTTATGTCTTAATGATTTCAAAAAGTAATTTAGATCTAGAAATATTTTCCATACAGTTTCACTCCCGTGTAGTAAGAGTGATGACCAGCAGTGCATTTTATTGAAAAATTGAGGTAGTACACGACTTCACTGCAGTTTTATTTTGACAGCGGTGTGTGACAGCTGAGCTATCTCGGCTAGTGACGACACTTCCCCCTCTCTCTTTGCGTCCTGAAGTTTTGGGTTTTTTCGTCCTCGCTTCGCTCCGGGACGCTGTGAAGTGAAGTTTTTTTTCTTTCTTTCTCCTGTTCAGTTAAAAAAAAAACAAAAAAACTAAAAACCTCCAACATGTCGCCGCCGTCTCGACGGCTTCAGACAAAGCCAGTGATTACCTGCCTGAAGACTTTCCTTATCTCCTACAGCCTTATTTTCTGGGTGAGTTGCTGGACGTGTAAGGGGGGGCAACAGGCCAATAAAGGAGCAACAATGGGCTCCGAGCGGCGGCTATGCCAACGAGGCTAACGACACGGTTTCTTCAAATCACTGCAGGAGTTAAATATGTTAGATTATATGTCCACAAGTCAGGTTAGAGTTAGTTTTGTGTCGACAAGAATAACCACTTGTTGACCGCTGACCGTTGTAAACATCGAAGCGATTGTTCAGATTTATCAGCCGTTGGTACCATCGTTTGGAAGCTGCCGTTAGCCGTTAATGTCACAAAAAAAAAAAAAAAAAAAATAAAAAAAAAAGAAAAAAATAATTT
>VUQI01028182.1:9341-21856 GCA_015106735.1 Paratilapia polleni
AAAAGAAAACAAGTACTTATTCTCAAATAAACCCATGTCTGACTGACTGACTAGACTTTAAGTTTGGAGTCATTCACACAGATGCTTTAGATGGTTGATAGCTGATAAAACACAATAGCACTGTAGAAGTGTGCCAGGATAATGCTGATTGGGATTGTGCCTGTGCCTTAGATTTGCATCTATTTTTAGTGAAAATTACTTTATGTAATGATGGGAAAATGGGGTAGAAAATTGACTTTGCTTCCTAGTAGTTGTTCTCCTGTGAATAGCATGCAGAATAAATCTTGGCAATGCAAAGTTTTGGCTGCTAAAAGGACACATTAGGAAGATATGGTAAAATTTTGGGGTTCATAAAATACACATTCTGAGGCCTACAGGCATGAATGTTTTGCATCTCTTTGGTGTTCTTTTTTAGTCTCTGAGATTTCGTTTTACATACTGATGCAAATAATACAGCAAAACACCACCATTATCCCTGGTACAGCTTATGTTGCAAGCCTTCTCTGAAGTCTCTAATGCTAGTGGTGTGATTTTACTCAGTCTTTGGTGTAGGTTCACAGGCTCAGACAGATGTGTTAGTTTTAGCGAATGGGATAGTGCTTATTGTCACACACAGTCTGTCTGGATAAACATTCTCTCATTATGGACAGAAAAACCCTAAGGTATTGTGTGCGGGTGTCATTAAAAAAGAAGAAGCTGCTCTCTTGCATATACAGTGCACATGAACATACTGATATCACTAGTCAGGCACATAACCAGTCCAAACTTTTAACTGAGGTGCAGAAGCATAAATAAATAAAGTAAATAAACTACTGTAGTTGAAAATATTGTGGAGAGAAAAAGAAAAAGATTATTTTAAATATTTTCCTCAGTAACTATCCTACCATCCATTTTCTTCTGCTTATCCAGTTCAGGGTCATGATGGGAGTCTATCCCAGCTGAAAGCCTCAATAACTACGTGCAACATAGTGTGACTACCTTCATCGTTTTCATTATTTTTGTCACATCATGCACTGTGGTATTCTTACTGTTTAACTAACAGCAATACTTCTGAAGTAACAGTAAGGAGGCAAAAAAAAAGCCAAATTATGTGTAATATTATATTGTATAACAGGCATAAGACAAAGAAAGTAATATTTTATCATATTTTGTTTTGCAAATGCTTTACAGTGAGTTCTTAAAATAATGTAACACATATTGTTGTGTTATCTGTGAGTATTGCATTTCTAATGCTTTGAATTCAACTGATCCGCTGTGTCTGTTTGACAGCAAACACTATATTCCAAAGACTATTTTGTACCAAAAATGTGTTGAGGGGGAAAAAAAATCAATTTTTTATTACAATCCACCCTCTTATCATGGGATCATGGGAAGGGCAACACTTCTCGCTACCCAAGACATTTTTGAGCAGTCCACTGTTCAGCAGGCTATCAGGATGTGTTGAATATGTGCTAATGAACTCTGGAAGGAGGTACAGTCTTGTCCCTCTGTCAGGTAAATTGATAAATGAATAACTCATGCAGGATAGACAGAGAGGTGAGGAGACTTTGATGTAACTGTGCATTCTATTTATTTATGTATTTATTTATGTTTTTAAGAGTTATACTTACTAAAGTGATCCTATTTAATGGTCTTATAGTGATGTTGTGATATTGCCTGGTTTTTGATGCTACATTTGGCTAATCCTGTCATATTTACCAAATGAGTGGACTAAAAGAGCTGGAGCCAGAGACTGACAGCAGTTTTAAAAGGTTTATTTACAGGAACTGGGAATTTAACAACACTGGGATTGGCAACAGGAAATAGTGCAGGTAAGTGTCTTTGATTACAGGAACGCAGCAGAGAGACTTTGGTTATCTTTGCCAACAGACTGTGGAGGAAGCACTGACTGGACAGCCGGAAAAGTCCAGAGGAGACTGGGGAAGAGAGCGCTGGAGAGTGGGCAGGCAGGTGAGTTGCAGGTGAGTATACCTTTGATAGCAGGTAGCTGGCTTGTGATAATAGGTTTGAGCAGCAGCGGGTTTCGGGAAAGTCCACAATGACACAGGAATGACAGAGGGGAAACTTCAGCCATCCTTTCACTGGAGGAGTCACTGGAGACAGGAAAGAGAGCAAGGTTACACAGGGCACGAAACAGACACTAATTCTCAGTATGAAGGAGCCAATTACCACCATACCAGAAACAACAATCTGGCAGAGAATGGAGGCACAAGTTGGTCTTTAAGTACTGCTTCACTGATGAGGAGATGAGAGATGGGTGTGACGGCAAAACAGAGAATACAGAGGCTCTGCCAGGAGGCGGGCCCAGTGAGAACTCCATCTGAGAGGAGAGAGAAAGCAAGAGGCGAGAGGGAGAAAGAGAGACAGAAAACAAAAAACCCAGATTGCCCAGACAATGACAAATCCACATTTTGAAAATGTCCTGTATAATAAATAAATTTGTTTGTTCTTGTTCACAAAGACATTTCTGTTATGGACATGAATGGGTTAAAAAAGACAGTGGCCCAAGGTGAATGGCATTAGCCAGCCAATCTTGCCTACCTGACTTTGAGGTATTATAGCAACATGTAGTAACTATGTAAGAACAGATCACATAAATATTTTTAATTCTGATGGCTTTGATGATTCTGAGGTGAACATATTTTGGTTTTCAAAAAGAGGGCATTAGTTATTACGGTATACACCCAAATGTTACACGCTGCTGGTAGGTTCTCATTGTAATCCCTTGGACAATCAGATGGGAGTGAGAGTGTGACAGACATGCTCTAATTAGTTCAAACAGGCTTCAGAGAATTTGCTGGCTGTTCCTTCTAGACTGAGGTCTAGTATTAGCTTAATAGGTGAGTTGGCTGGGAGATTTATAATGTTGTTAAAATACTATCATTCTCAAAATCCTTAACATGTTAACTCACATATATACAGTATAATGAGAAGGAAAATGATTGCATGCACATGCATATGTCATAACATCTGCTAGACCAGAGTAAAAACAACCATCTGTGATCTTTTTTTTTTTCTTTTCAAAAGGATCGGCCTAAACAAGCAACATGAGTCCACCCTCCTGTGGTCCCATTCCTTTGCTTTGTGGATTGGGCGACAGCCTTGGCCTGGCTGCACAAACTGGTTTATGGCTGAATCACTCTAGAGTAAAAATAGGATGACAGCCTCCTTGCAACTAGGAAAAATCGGTGGTTGCTTGGTGATCACATTTAATTATTTGGCATTCGGTGACTGAGAAAATGCAGTGACCGCTTTTGATTGCAAGGTGATTGCACAGGTCACCAGGTGGGAGGCAACCTGTTTCCAAATAATCGCAGTCTGACTGATCGCAATCACTCTGAGAGTTTAGTGAAGGTTTGCAAATAACTGCTTTCTAATTTATAAATGCAGACAGATTGCCATGTTGCAGTCAACCTGAGTCAGTCTACACTGGTAACTGCGACTCATCTCATTGCAATAGGGGACCTTACTCAACTGGTTAGAATATAACTAGAAACAGCTGGTTGTTTTCTGGTTATATTCCTATTTCAAAGCAAGGCTGCAGAGCACCTATGTCATTTTGCAGTTAAATCACTGTCCTGCAGCAACTATGTCACTATTTGTGGAGGAATTTCTGAATTTTGGTTTCAAATCTATGAGGTTTGGACTGGACTGTTAATGTGAATTTCTGTTTAATGTGAATTTTTGTGTATGTAGACAGCAACTGATTTGTGATTTTTGCCAATTCATCACAGTTAATTGCCATTTTATCACAACGAGAATGCATGTAATTGCCAACTGCCCCATTTAATTGCAAAGTGATAGCAGACTGCCTCCATCTTATTGCCGTTTTATCACTGCCTTGATTCACCAAAGTTGCTTTGAAGACAGCAACTGCTTGTGGTCGCAGGCAACAAGATTGCAAGTTGTTGGTGCCTGTCATGTCAGCAACCCCTAAAGCAGATGGTGGACACTAGAGTTAATAAGAGGTAATTCGAGGTCTGGTATTTAGTGCCTTTTCTTGTACTGTCTTGATCAGTCTTTGTGCCATTTTTGAGACCAGCCTTTGCTAGACACTGGTAAGATTTCTTGTCAGCTATTATATCATTCTGTCAATGGTAAATCCCCTGGAAGGGCATGATCTTCCGCAATTTTCTTCTGTCCCTCCTCATCACCCTTCATTTTCTGCTGCCTGAGGTACTTAGCAGTTCATCCCAGGGGACCATCTTCTTGATGTATTCATAGAAGCTCGTTGTTTTGTTGTAGATTGCGTTTCTGACTCTTCCACTCACTGTTTGTTCGTTGCTGGTCTTTGGGAGGGGTGAGAAGGGTTTTTTTTGTAAATTCAGTGGCATCTATCCCCTAATGCGACCAGCATGTTAATCCAGTTAGATATCTGATTATTTGTTGAAGGCACCCATGTAGAGGGGGTGGCTCATGGTCACTCTTCTTGTGAATTTGTATCATGATGATCTGGCTGATGTGAGAAATTTGGGCTTCTTTAAATACTTGAAAACTTCATTATTAAAACAGCAGGGGTTCATAATGACACTGTAATCCTTATCAAATATGGAAGGGGTGTACCAGTGTCTTAGCCCTTCTCCATGTTTGAGCAATAAGGATAAACAATCTCACTGCAAGTATCACACTCAAGATTAAAACTACTAAAAGAAAATTTCCTGTCATCCCCTTCACAGATCCCCTCCTTTTGCAACACTATGGAAGGAGTGAAACCTCCATATCTCTAGGCTATGATCCATCCCTATGCCCATATATCTTCCTGCCATAATCTACCAAACCTATCGGCCATTTTTCTGACATTTCTTTTCAGACAGGCTCAACCTGTCTCTATGCAGACCTGCAAGGGGCATACAGGCCTTCCCACTTTTGTCAAAGGAACTTTCACTCTAAGGATACCGAACACTGTCGGAAATTTTCTTAGAATATGTTCAGTTATCCTGTCTACTTTCACATAATCCTTCATAATTATTCTCTACATGTCCCTTTAGCATTCAACCTGTTTGTTCTGCAACTTGCTTCAGTATAAAGAGGTGTGAGTAATTACCAAATTTCAACTGCAGTCAACCAATCAATATTTTAATTTTCATTTGAAGAGCACTTGATAATAAACACATTTTGTATTTAGCATAAGCAGTATGCTTGAACATTTTACTGTGGTGGTTCATATCCCATCTAACCAGTGCAACCCTCTGTTAAGACAAGCAATCCATCATTTTCCACAGACAACATAATCTCACCATGGCCGACATCCTAATTTTCCTCTCCGTGCACGTAATTTGTACAGTAACTTGTATACTGTTCATTTTTTTCCACTACAAAAATAATTTCCATTTCAACATCTCACTTAGAACAACATTTATGAATGTTCCAAGTGCTGTAACTGTCTTTTCCACTTTTTTTTTGGTGATTTTATAAATTATTATTACTATAACTTTCATTGTCTCTTGAGTGTGATGGACATATTGATAGTAAAAGGAGTGCTTTTACATTACCATGTGTGGAATGTTCAGACCTTATCATGTATGGCTGCCGAAAAACACAAGTGATGTCCTTCCCTATTAATGATTACACCATTTTATTACAAAAATAATTCGGATAAAAGATAACACACTGGCTTATTATCACATAGTTTCCAAGTTGTCTCTAAGTCTGACAGGGTTCTGTATTTAAACTGCTTCTTTTTACCTTATGCATGACATTATCATTCAAAAACTGTATTATTACTGTATTGCTATGCAGAAAGGAGTTGCAAATATTTATAATGCCAGATGAAACAAAACAGTTAGTTATACTTCAAGAATCTCCTAAAGACATAATATCCTGAATGATCTTTACTTTTCTACATCTAAATTCAGTCAAAACTTAATTTATTTGGCAATAAATGCCTCAGAAACAAGTTGTCTAACTGTGAGAAGCTTTGGCGTTATATTTGAAGATATGCCCTTTAACTCACATATAAAACAAGTCTCTATGTCTGCCTTCTGTCTATGCAGTATTTTCAAAATTATATAAGCCCATACATTTATTACATACAGGCTGGATTATTGTAATTCCATAATATCAGAAAATCCAAAAAACCTGCAGGAAGACTACTGAGACCACAGTAAATAGAAGGAGAGGTCATATTTCGTACATATTAGCTTCTCTTTATCGGTTCCTTGCAAAATCCACAACAAAATTTTAAATCCTTTTACTAACATTAACCCCTAATGACCAACCTCCATCATATCTGAAAGACCTTATAATACCATATTATCCCAGTGGACCACTTCACTCTCATGGGGCAGGCTTACTGGTGTCTCCTGGAGCTGACAAAAATGGAATGGAAAGCAGAGCATTTAGCTTTTATGCTGTGGAATCAGCTCCTGGTTTGACTTGGAGAGAGAGCGAGGGAGAGAGCGAGAGACCCTCCCTGCTTTAAAGATTAGAATGAGAAACTTCCCATTATGACAACACTTATAGTTAGGGTTGAACTAGGTGACTCTGAATCATCCCTTAGTTATGACTCTGAGTCATCCCTCTGCTATAAGCAGAGGCCGTTGGGGGGCTTCCCATGATATATTGAGTATCATTTCCATACTTGTGCCATTTATTTTGTGTCTTCTTTCTTCTCCAGTTTGTGTTTTTCTTCTGTGTTGTGTCTCTATCTGTACCTTTTTACAGGCTACGGAGTTGCACGTTTCTGATGTGTGGCTGCTGGCCCGACACACAACTTAGTGTTAATTGTCTGTTTCTCAATGCTTGTCTTTTCACCCTGCTCTCTTCTCACCCCAACCGATCAAGGCAGATCGCTGCCCTTTGTTAGAGATTTTTTTCTTTTAAATACATGGGCAAAGGAAAAGGGTTTCTTTCTATAAAAATGTAAGCATTGGAGTTTAGTATGTAAAGTGACCTGAGATGAATGATGTTGTAATTTTTCCTGGAGCATTTTTTTTAAAATTTCCAATCTACTAATATAGAATGGTTCCTATGGAAAACCCTGATAATAATATCCATCCATCCATTTTCTTCCGCCTATCCTATTCAGGGTTGCGGGTGGGGGCTGGAGCCTATCCCAGCTGCCATAGGGCGAACCTGATGATAATAATAATAATAATAATAATAATAATAATAATGATAAACACATTTTACAAAGATGAGATAGACTTGACATAATTTCTCAAACATGCATACCCCAAATGTTCTCTATAATCATTACCATAGAAGTGTTACTGTTACTACTTGCATTTTATTAGTATGTACAGTTGTTTTGTAATGGACAGTGGCATCTTGGCAATTAGCAGGAAGCTAACATCAGTGTGAGATTAGCGTCAGAGGGATGGTGACTTCTGGTCTGTGTCAATAATAGCATTCCCTTGTCTGCAAGAATCCTCTACCAGGAAAATGAAAACGTGCACATGAGCTGGTGTAATAGGCATCTCACTGAGATGAATGAGAGGTATTGATTAAGTATTGCTGATGTTTGCAGAAGCAATTACCTAACACAGTATGGATCACAATATTGCATCTCAGATGAGACTGCAGATCTGAAATGGCAGCTTTACCATGGCAGAAGGACACCTAAAAGACAGAAAACACGTTACTATATATCATGGTACAGTCATCTCTTACTGCAGTGACACTGTTTTCTCCCTTCTTTTGTATCCCTGTTGATGCTGATAGCATAAAAGATTTAAATGGCATAGATAAGCAACTCTGTCTTACTATTAAAAGTGTGGTGCAAAAACCAAAAAGGAGAAATATAGGAAGTAGTGGTAAAATAGTTATTGGTGAAATTCTCACAACCAGTGAAATAAAGAGAAACTATTTACTCACTGACAACTGTCAGTCATAAAAAGTATTTTTGTGTGAGTTAAATACTGTGGACAGCTGTGACTGAAGACATTGTTTTCCAGCCCGTTTATCTAACCATAGATATGAGAAATGTTGAAAAACGTACCTGATTAAATTTTCATCTTCTTGTGCACTTCCGGACCGTATTGAATACAGCTGCTACTTTTAGGTCACTTCCTGGAAGTCCAGTTCTGACCAGCTAAAAGGTGCGTCTGGGATTTCACCACTGTCAAATGTGCACAGAGAGCAAACACCAACTTCTCTTTCTGAGCATCAAGCTACAGCAGAGTAGTTTTCAGCAGTTTTCAATTGAAGAATCCAGTCTCCAAGCCCAAATGTAGCGCATCCGGTGAGGAGTGAGACCAGCAGCATCCTAATCCTTTTTTCATTCACAGAATTAACAGAATTGTGCACTTTGAGTTCGTCCCCCAGGGTGAGACCGTCAACATGGACTTCATCTGTAACATCCTAAAGTGTCTGGTAGAAAATGACTGGAACTGTGGTTCATGTCAGAGTGCCATCATGTATAATCAAAAACACACACACACCAACACAATCTTAGCTCACCACCTGCCTCATTCACCAGATTTGCCTTCCTATGACTTCATCCACTCTCTGAAAATAAACATCAAATTGAAAGATTGCTGTTTTGACACAGTGGAGGAGATTACAGCACACATCACAGAGGCACAAGTACAAGGGGGCATAATGGGACTTCTACAGATTCACCTAAACATAGCAACAGCATGGAAAATGACTCAGAGGTGCACAAGGAGAGGATCTTAAATAGGCGACAAGCCAATCCAAATCAGGTAAGGTATTAAATTTTGCAAGGGGCAAGCCCAGAACCTTTGATCACACCTCGTATAATGTAAATAGACAAGCAACAATAAATGTCAGTTTTTTAAATGTTTTTGGAAAAAAACAAACAATCAAAAAAACTTATTTATCACATGCACACTGGTAAAATAAACCTTCCACTACAAAGAACAACACATAAGATAAGAAATACTTTATTTATCCCTTATTTGGGAAATTCTTTAAAGTACCCAGTGCGTTAGACCTCACCTGTCTGAAGATCTGCGACAGACAAAGCAAAGAGCTTTAAGCTCTGTAGTTGCCCTGGAGAGAGGCCTCCACCTCCAGCCAAGTACCTGTAGTGGATAGTCTAGACTGTCTCTAGCCAAAACCCTGAGACACTTAGGCCTTCAGAGCTGTCACACCTCCCCTGAGGGAGAATATATACTAAAAGACAAAATGTTCTGGGGACCATTTTTCTATTTTATAGGGGATCTGGATGTATTGGAAAGTCAAACAGAATAGCTGACTGCTGTAAACTATGCAGAACTAGGTTTTATTTCCCACGTTTTCCTATTTTTCTGGAGTAGTTTAACAGGTACTCACACTCCACAGGTTATGATAAGCATAGTGGGTAGAGTCACAAAAGTCAAAAAAATAGAGGAGTGAGCAGGATACGTTTGTCACGCTTACATACTATGAGCAGTAAACTCGATAATTGATGACTAAATATAATGGGTTCAAACTGGAGATCAAATTATTATTTACATGATCACATTGGACTACATTATTCAAATTGTTTGTTGTAATACAAGAAAAAAAAAAAAAGAATGCATGACAAGTATGTTGCATCATACACCACATACACATTTTTCCATTATCATTGTTATAGTTGGATGAAACTAACTCCAAATTTTGCTTTCTGTAAACACACCATGCGGAGAAAAACCTGAAAAAAATGACTCATTTTACAATTTATCTCAACACAAACAATACAAATTAACAGATTGTGTTTGTTATTGTTTTACACTTCCAATTTGAATTTGTTATACTAAATTACCAACTAACTCTCAGGCTGCTGTTTGTTCCCAGTTTCCCCCTGGGGCAAGGGCAAGAAATGGGTCAAAGGAAAATGCCCTGCCTTGAGTTGATTCTACTTTAAGAGGAAATCTTTGATTCCACTTCAACATCCCTGCAGTGCAAATGGAAGCAATGAAAATCCATTGCTAGGCTCATTTTAGCTTCACCCCAGTTCACCAATTTGCCTCTGCACCAGTTGGACATATTTTAAGTGTTCCTTATCATCATCAAATCAAAGAGCTTTAAACCACTTTCTGCTAATATCCCTCAAACTTTTTCCTCCTACAACCTCGATTCCAAAAAAGTTTATTCTTGTGAAAAATGTAAGAATAGATTTCAATGTATTGCCTTTCATTTAAACCCTATATTTAATTTTTTTAAAAAGTAAAAGGAAACTTATATTATTCATAAAACTTACTGTTTTATGAATAATATATTCTCTTTATTGAATTTCTCAGTAGCCCATTTGAAAAAAGTTGGGACAGGTTCATGTTTCCCACTGTATGGGCTGATTTGATATGAAGCTGTGCTTTTGTAATTAGCGCAAAATGGTGTCATCCTCCAAAAATAACAAAGACATTCTTTGAAAACACCTCATCTGCAGCAAATGTTGCTCAGAAACCTTTTTATTAATCATTCAGTATTCACGATGATTTCATAGATATCATGCCATTTACAGTAATACACTCCTATACAATTACTGATACTGGCTTTAACTGTGCAACACTCTGATGGGACCTCTCAGTTAGAGTTTAGAGGAAGTGGGATTAGAAATGTTTTCTAAAAGAATTTCAAATTTTGATTTGTCAGTGTTTCACTTGGCCTCAGTCCATCTTGGTAGACTACAGCCCAGTGAAGACAGCAACATTTCTGTGCTTGTTCATGTATTTCTTTGAATAGTAATTTGTTTTGTTTTTGTTTTGTTTTGGTCTCTCTCTCTCTCACTCACTTCATATATATGTGTGTGTGTGTGTGTGTGTGTGTATAATATGTATGCATATATATGATCAGCTTCTGATTGTGGCAATGATCACCTTCCAATAATTACACTGTAGAATTGTTTGTGTTATGCATCTTTTCACTGGGTTCTTTTTGGTTTTAAAAACAAAAAGCTAAAATTAAGAAGAGAGGAAGGCAAAACAAAATTTGAGGGAAAGAACCAATACAAAGACAGGCCAGAGAAAATAACACAACAGAATTCAGCCCTCCCTGACCCCTCGTCTATAGGGCATCATACGGTCCTTGGGATAGCCAACAGAAAACAGCAGTATTGTTCTCCTCTGCTGAGTCTGGGTTTTGAAATCTGGGGCGATGGTCCAAAGGGGAACTGACAGAGACTGTCTGTCTGTGAGATAAAATGGAGCTTCAAAGCGAAGGGCAGTTGCAGTTTAACATTGATTGGAAAGCATCAAAAATGTTTTCTTTAAAAAGAAAAACTAAAGCTGCCCACTCTCTAACCTCAGTTTTCAGTGTATTTTTTCTGTTGCTGGTTCAGTCTCTTTTCTCAATTTTTCTTGTTGTCCATCTTGCCATGTTGTATTTGTGCAAAAGTCATGTGTAATGCCTACAGCATAATAATAACCTCTGACAATTAATACAAAGGGGGTCAGACAGAACACAAGTATGTAACTATCTTCATAACAACCACAATATCCAATGTGTGACATGTAAATTAAAGACAGCAATTTTAAAATATTTTGTAATACAGAAACAAATATAGATTATATTAAATATACTTACAACAATCTTAAGATCATGTTTCAAACACTCACTGAGTGGTAATGAGTGAGTTCTGCAAAACAGGCTAAATACAAAATTGGCTATATGTTATAACACTAGTTACATGGCCATTTCCATAGCTAGAATAAAACACAACTCTGAAGAACTGCAGGTGATGGTGCAATTAGTATTACAAGGTCTTTGTCATGGCCTGTGGTTTTTTTTGTCATCTTGTGTTTTAGTTTATACCTTCTGTTTTAGCTTCTGTTTAAGGTCTTCTGTTTTGTTTAGCAATTCTATTGGGACTTTTTTTTTTTTTAGGACTTTTGTGTTTAGGGTTTTCTTGCCTCCAGTTTTCTTCCAGGATAACCTTGTATGTGGCTTGATTCATGCGTCCTTTGCAAAGACGAATCTGCCCGACTCCAGCCTTACTGAAGCATCCCCAGATCATCACCGGTTCTCCCCCAAATTTCACAGTGGGTGCGACACATTGTGGCTTGTAGGCCTCTCCAGGTCTCCGTCTAACCATTCAACAACCAGCTGTTGGACAAAGCTGGAAATTAGACTCATCAGAGAAGATGACTTTACTCCAGTCTGCTATGGTCCAATCCTTATGGTCTTTTGCAAACTTCAGCCTGGCTCTGAATCAAGCCACGTACAAGGTTATCCTGGAAGAAAACTTGCTGCCTTCTGTTCTGACAACGTTCCCCAACTCTGAGGATTGGTTTTTCCAGCAGGACAATGCTCCATGCCACACAGCTAGGTTGATCAAGGTGTGGATAAAGGACCACCAGATTAAGACCTTGTCATGGCCAGCCCAATCTCCAGACCTGAACCCCATTGAAAACCTCTGGAATGTGATCAAGAGGAAGATGGATGGTCACAAGCCATCAAACAAAGCTGAGCTGCTTGAATTCTTGCACCAGGAATGGCATAAAGTCACCCAACAGCAATGTGAAAGACTGGTGGAGAGCATGCCAAGACGCATGAAAGCTGTGAGTGCAAATCAGGGTTATTCCACCAAATATTGATTTCTGAACACTTCCTAAGTTAAAACATTGTAATGTGTTGTTTAAAAATGAATA
>VUQI01028183.1:0-16867 GCA_015106735.1 Paratilapia polleni
GCAGAGCCTTCAGCTATCAGGCCCCTCTCCTGTGGAACCAGCTCCTAGCTTGGATTCAGGAGACAGACACCCTCTCTACTTTTAAGATTAGGCTTAAAACTTTCCTTTTTGATAGAGCTTATAGTTAGGGCTGGATCAGGTGACCCTGAACCATCCCTTACTTATGCTGCTATAGGCTCAGGCTGCTGGGCGCCTCCCATGATGCACTGAGCATTTCTTTCCCACTCACCTCTCTTCACTCTCCATGTCTTCATACACCACTATTGCATTTAATGATTAGTAATTACTAAACTCTGCCTCTCTCTTCCACAGTGTGTTTTCTGTCCTGTCTCCCTTTGCTCTCTTCTTTTCCCCTCACCCCCAATCCATCACTGCAGATGGCTGGCCCTCCCGAGCCTGGTTCTGCCAGAGGTTTCTTCCTGTTACAAAGGAGTTTTTCCTTCCCACCGTCACCAAGTGCATGCTCATGGGGGGGTGGATTGTTGGGGTTTCTGTCTAATATTGTAGGGTCTTTACCCTAAAATATAAAGCACCTTGAGGCGACTGTTGTTGTGAATTGGTGCTATATAAATAAAACTGAATTGAAAATTGAATCGAATTGAATAGTATTTTCATTAAATGCAACTTCAACAAGCTTGGGGTGAACAGCAAATTTTGCTTAGAAAGGTTCCCTAAGTGAGTAAAGTGAACCAGTAGTATCTGAGTGGCAAGTATAATAACGTCTGGTTGATTTCCCTACATACCAAACAAAGGGGCTTTAGTGCTTCCATTACGTTACTTACCTTCTTCATACACTGGGCCATCCTTTATGAAGGAAAGGAAATAATGCTGTCCCACAGTTTAAAGCAATGAAAATCACTATCGAAACTCCTGGTCTGTTTTCTATCTTACGACATAACCTGCTAATATGGCAATATATTATGAACTTTCAGCAATATGTTAAACCCATTTAAATATTTAAATCTGCTTGTTATGTTGTTGCTGCATTGTATGAAGCAAGTTGTGAAGTGGGCTTGGAAAAGAGCTATATACACAAGGATAATTAGCCATTATTTGACTAATCAGTGTGACATAAAGGCTGGGTGTTGCTGACTGTCAACTTTTCGGAGTATTATAAAATTAATTTTGCTTGAGAGATGCTGAAAGTGTTAAAGAGATTTACCCTGGGAATACACCAGAAACAGCTGTGTCACGCTGTCTTTCCAACCCAGCCACTGGAGCTGATCGTGCCTTAAGACAATACTTGCAGTGTGTTCCAGAAGAATCCCAGAAGCAGCTCTCACCGGGTCATGTAACCATGTAACCATGACCTGAACCATGTAAACATGAAACCACATCAATATTCAACAAGCAAATTATTAGGTCAGGAAGTCAGACACAGGAACAGATTTGAGAATCTGGCCAATTGTCAAAATAAAAGACTAAACACTCTGCTTCTGAAATGCTCTCCTCCCTGATTTGAAGCTGTGCGAAGGATCAAATACATTTGTGTCAGAGACATTACATCACAGACCTGTGAGCACCATGGTTCTCCTTTCCTAAGTCCTGGAAGTACAAATTCTACAACACATCTTTCCCTCAGCTCATAATGTTTTCCAATGAGGTAAAGGTAAAGTGATATGGAATGATATAGGAGGTTATCTCTTTATAATAACCATCATTAATAAATGCTGATATAATAGTTAATTCAACTTTAGTAAATAGTGTTTTATAAACAAACCAATGAGTAAAGATTATTAATTATCATTTCCTTAATTTGTTGATAATTCAACTGCAACCAAATCCTAGTGCAGGCTTGTTCATCGCTTTTCATTTTTTTCCTGTTTTTTTCCTGTTCTGTAAAAGTGGCGATCATGCTTTCTTTATTAGGTTGTGTTTTCTCACGTTTCTTTACTGCCGTACTATGTGTGTGAGTATATTTATTTTTTGATAAGAGCTTTGATCACACTTCAACAGTGTTTTTTCTTTTTAAAAAAATCATGAAAGCTGAATAGCTTCTTCCACATAAATGGTACTGTTCTTACTTTTGGCTAGGAGGTCATTATCTGATTCAGTGGAAGTGTTTCACCCTGCTAAACAGAAGTTGTAAGGTGCAGTGTTTATCCAGGTTAAAATAGCAACAAAAATCTACTTTTGGAGGCTGGAAGGCTGGCAGGGGCTGAATCTACTTGGCTCTCAAATATAGCACACAAGTTGAAGACATTTCTTTTGGACTTTCATTTCACACACACCTAATTTCTGATCTTTCCTAATTTCTTTTCAGGAAATGAAATTAGGGAAAAGATCATAGTTTGGGTTAAAATACATCATAAAAATACAAGTTATTGCATCTTACAAAGCTACATTTGCAAGGTTTCTATGACATTACATTGCACTATTTCAAAAGACAAGTAGATGTCTACATAATCTGTATTGCTCTCTGTTCACTGATCACCAATTACTATTGATGATAACAGCTTACTGATCCTGCTAGCAGGTACAAGAGGGTGCCTATTGGCAATATGCATGGGATCAGACCCCATGCATTTTGATAATGGCCACTCAGTGGATTGATAACATCTGATCCAGGTGATCTGTGTACATCTGTATTAGAGAGACCTATACAGACCTGCGCATTGCATTTAATGAATCTTAGCTGCCATAAATGAGCACAGTTAAAATGTGCACTGGCATTGTTGCCTTTAAATGGTGTGGAACACCATGACAACCAAAAAAGTTGAGCTTTCTAACACGTGTTTAACATTGTGAAAGGGTGCATTTTAGTTCAAACCATGAACAAGCCATGCCACAGGGAATGGGCAGCTTGCAATCATTGATTCAACTATGAATTTTGCATCATATCAAAGAGTGCTTGATGATAATGTCAGGGCTTCACTGAAAGTTGAATTTGAACCAGAAGTAAACCTCTCCATATGATAATGATCCTATGCAAAATAGAAGTAGAAGATAATGGTATGGCTTTGGTCAAGAGTAGTGTAAAATTTCACCAAGCCGAAGCCAGAAACTGGCGGACTATATTACTGAGTCTGTGGTTTTTATGCAGTTGAGGTTTCCTAGTTAATATCCAAGTTTGAGTGTCTGTTTTTTCCCACTGTTTATAGTTTAGATATTTGTGTTATTGTATTTTTTGATTCCTGTTATTGTAGCCTCCCCATTTTCCCTTTGTTTTGTGTTCAGCGTGACTTGTCTCGTCTCTGTATTTGGTTGGGTTCTTCTGCCATTTTCCATTTTACTGTGAAAGTTGTTGTCTCCTGTGTCTGACTTTGAGTTTTACTTCCTCTGTCGTGATTGTCTTTATTTTCTGCCCCTGTGTCTTGTTTCCCCCAGCTATCTTCTCTTCCCTGATTACCCTATGTGTAAAAATATTCCTGTCCTTCCCCTTAGTCTTTGTCATAGTGTCTGTGTATCTACCCCTATGTCCTCCTGGTTTTTCCTCACTCCTTGTATGGATTTTATTTTTACATTTCTGTTGGTTCCTGTTTTGGTCTTTGCTTCAACCTAATTAAAAGGTATGTTTTTTGTTATATTGTCTGCCTTTAAGTCCTGCATTTGGGTCCGAAATCCACAATACCTGATAGCTATACTAGCTTCTTAGGTCAAAATGTACTGACTTTCTCCACAGAAGAATATAAATTTGATATTTTAAGTTAAACATCAATAGATGAATAATTTTACTTTTGGTGTTGTTTTAGTATATTTCCTTTATCTGTAGCCATTGTTTCAAAGGTTTTGTTCAAAAATGCCAAAATAGTCAAAAATTTCCATGGGGTTTACTTAATTTTTCACATCTCCATAAATGTTGTTACATCTGTGCAGATGTGTAACAACTTATGTGGCTTCTATCAGCTTACCTGTTGTATGGAGAGGAAATGTTTTATTTCCAGGATATCCATCACCTTGTCATGATAAGTCAAAGGGCACCTAGTCGACCAGGTGGGCAGGGTCAATGCTGTCACTCTGCTTTCCAGAGGACAGCTGGACAGTGGTTTGATTGATGGACAGAAGAAGCCTAGAGATGCTGCTGCTACCTGGCAGTTTGATGAATGGTTTATTTTTTCACAAGGACAAACACAAGACAGATATGTTTGCAAAATGGAGAAGGCTGTATTATTTCTGGACTCAAGTGAAATGGGGACTGTGCACATTTGTGTGTGTTTCCCAGTTGGTGATCATAGCTTTTGCTTTGGTTTGATTTCACTTATTTCTTTCACCTTGATTTGATGTTAATATCTATGTCTGTGTAGACTACACAAGTAAAGAATTTGCATTACTTATATTATAGCTACCAGCTTCCTAAAACATTCCAAATCTCAGTAGGACTTTCTATTACAGCTCGGTATTAATGTGGTAACAGTGGGGTAATAAGGTGGAAACAAGGACGTAACAATGTGGAAATAGCAAGTTGCTACCACTTAATTACAATGTAACATCCAAGTAAAAACAAATTATCTTCTTGGATAAACAATGGCTATCCCTGAGTAATTCTACACTGAAATTTATGTAACTGGGTAATAAGGGGCCAGAAACTGAGGAGTAGTAATGTGGAAGCAAACATATGCCTATGAGGCAAAATCAGTTAGTAATAGTATAGTAATATTTTGGTAACAATATGATAACCTGCTACCAATAAAATGGTAATATCTGTGTATTTGGATTTTTTTATATACTGACTTTAAAGTGGTAGAACCTCATAATAATAAGGTAATATTGGTTAATGCTTTAACATATTAGGATACTATTACCAGCAATAGTATAATCTGCATTTAATCCTATCTCATGTCTCCAGCATTCTTTTTTGTTTGAAAGTAACAGTGAATATTACTTTAGTAATTAAGTGGTAATAACTTGCTATTTCCATATTAATACCGTCTTGTTTCTACCTTATTACCCCACTATTACCACATTATCACCAAGCTATAATAGAAAGTGCTGCCCATGTTTTATTTTAACTCCTGTTTTCTGCTCTCACATTGTTACAGATATTTCAGTGTAGTGTTAACACAATCTATAAGTGCTACTTGTTGTATTACTGCTGCTTATATAGTTTTGCCAGATTTGTATGATGCTGTAACTGTATTGTCACTTACTGGGGGATGCTGTCACCAGGGCATAATGTTATAATAAAATACCCAGCTCATGTTGCAATCTGAGAATCCATTAACTATAGTCTGATGACTTAGCCTCTGGGGACGATGGCCACTTTGGAGGCTTCTGGTGTGGCCAGCTGATATCCAGTTCAGGAATTCAGTTTCCATGCAGCAGTCAGTGCTTACAAATGTGGATACATTTTAAAGGCTAAAGAACAAACAAACAAAAAAGCTAAATTGTCATTAAATGATTACAAGTGTTTTTGAGGTTGCTGTTTACCTGCACGAAATGAAGCATGCTCAAACGTGATTGGTCAGTATTATTCAGACTACAAACTGACTACAAATGAAAATCAGAAAATCTTTGATTGGCAATTTTTTTTTTCAACCTAACTGTTAACAAGGTCAAGAATGGACTTTAATGCTCAAACATCACATCCCATTAGAATGCCATCTTAATTTGTAATGAGTTGTGGCAATAACAGTTATTTTTTCTTTCTCTGAGTGTAGAAAATGGCAGCTCTATTATGCATTACTAACCAGTAGGTCATTAGTGCTAGAAATGAGTTCTACTGCACAGAGACAGACATATTGTTGATCTCAGGCCTCAGACACAATGCCATTCAACAGCTATGCGTCTATGTGTGTTTTAATGAATGGTAATTTAAGTGTGAGGGGTTCTCCAATGTGTGCTATCCCTGCATCATTACCACAATGGATGCAATTATTTGCATTTGGAGAGAACAGAAATCTGTTTCTGGCTTCCACTTGGTATCTTACTTAGAGAGAGTAACTCTTATGCTGTGTCCTTTCCTCTCTTTTCACAACTGTCACCATCTCTAATTTAGAATAGTCATTTGATTGTCATTTAATCAACAAAAGAATAAAAACCATGAATTGGTAGCTGCACTACATGTTAAACTACCTTACAAGGTCTTCTTTGGTCCCACAGGAAGTGTAGCACAACGTCTTGGGAAAAGGCGATACTTGCCTTGTTTGACTTTGTTGGTGGTTTGAGCTTCGTATACGCTAATAAGACGCTGCAACTGTGTGTATCCAAAATCCAATAAGAAAGTGTTAAACTGACCTGCCACCCAAAAAAGGAATCAAAAAGACACTGTAATAAATCTAGTGTGAAGTCCCTTCCACTGTCTACAGTGTGAGAGGTCCCAGCTCCAAATTGGCCTTTTGTTACCAATTTGCCTCAGGCTAAGAAACAAGGAGAATACACACACAAAAGGCCTTCAGTTTCACATTTAGTTTATTAAACAAAACTGGGCAGTAAAAGTGTAAGACATGGGTAGTGCAAGGAGTGTATGGATAATTGAAAATGTATGCAAGAGTGTTAGGTGAGGCTATAAGAACAAAAAAACTTTACAAACCAAGAGTACCATGAGGATGTGAAAGCTGCCCATAAAGAGCTAGAGAGGACAGAGAGAGCAGGCTTTATACCTTTACCCACTCCCACCTCTCAGATGCAGCCACTTCTTGGACAACTCACCCAGAGTGGTGCCAACAGAAAACAAAGGGAGCAGGAAGCAAGAAAGCTGCCAGACGTTGCCATCAACAACTGGATAATTATTATGATGCTAACAAGTCACAATGACTAAGCTCTAAAATGACTGAAACACAGATACAGATGACAATGGTTCAAAGAGTTCTGGATGTAAATTAAAATCTTGTTTTTTTCCATAGCGTGTGGTTAAACTAATTTTGTTCCCATTTAGCTCAGGTGATAATTGGTTTTAACATAACTTAAACAAAACTGTTGATTACACTTGTCCTTTTCTTAAGCTGTTGTTGTCAGTTTAGACACACTCTTATTTAAGCCTGCGTGTAAATGCATTACATGATGACATTTGTTAAACCAGTGACATTTTTAATATATAGCAAAAACAACAAAATGAAAGATCTTCACAAACATTTCATGAAGCGTTGTCTCAAATGTACAGAAAGCCTCAGATGACAGTCCAAATAACAAAAGACTGTAGTGTAGGGGAGGTAACAGGTTACATTTCTGTCAGATTAGTTTAAGATGAAAACAATAAAGAAAGAAACATGACGAAAACAGAGTTGACAGCTGCAAGGTAGTGTGCTCACAGAAGTGAAGCAAGGCCAACTCCTTCAAATTTGAATGAAATGTCACCTTTTGCCACACCAGCAGATTTTCACTAATTAAAGGCAGGGCCCTTTTGACAGATTCTTCTATTTCAACAAAACGGAGTCAAGAATAACATAGTCATAGTTAAAATAAATAAAGATAACAAGAACAACACTCCAATTTAAAGCCATAAGTACTTCCACATTAGTATCTGAACTTAATATGACAAAATCATCATGTAAGTAAAACATGTTACATAACAACACAACACAACAACGCTTTGTTTACTTTCTCATTTTTTGTGCATTCTCATGAATATTACAAAGAAAAAATTATAGAGGCTTGCACAAGTATTTTTTCTGCCCATTTCTTCACAGAGTAAACACAGTCAGACACACACATGCAGGTGCTGTTTGTATTCAAGCAGGCTCAGGTTCACAGGTGGAGTTTTGAATTGCTGTGTAATTGCATTTTTGAACAGATTTTTGCAGCTTATCCAAGCATCCAGGTTCGGAGTGGGAATATTCACACATGCATACAAATTTATGTCTGAGTCCTGAATTGGCTTTGCTTAATATATGGTGCAGACCTTTCCTCTCAGCCCTTCATCTGCCTCCTTATCAACAACAATACGGCACTTAACTGGCTTAAATTGTAAAGCTCTCAGCTCTAAACAGGAGACGGAGGCTCATCCAAGACTGGGAGGCAAAAAAGAAGGGACGCCTCCTGTGTGTGTGGGGGGGGCTGGCAGACAGTGCAGTGTACTGATAAGGGGGTGAAGCCTATTAGCTTTTTGGCCTGGAGCCTGAATGTCACTGGTGATTTTTTACTCTCTGGTTGGAAACATAGTCATTGTTTCAGGGCTAGTAGGATGGTTTCCATTATGTATTCCTGTAGCATTTGTTTTGGAAGAAGCAGGTCTAATGATTAATGTGTATATGTGTTAAAGATAGTTTGTAGAGTGACGCTTTAATTAAATGTGTATTTGCATTTGCAACAGAACCATTATAGTTGCACTGCACTCACCTGAACAAGCACACAAGAGGAAAACACACACACACACACACACACACACACACAGAGAAAGTGCAAATTACTTCTACATAATTTTTCACAGAATAAACAAAAAGAATTTGAAGTAGTATAGATGGATTTTGCGATCTTAGTATTATCTTCCAGAGTTTATGCATATAAGCAAACAATACTGTACAGTTTTTTGCAAAAAATAATGGCATTGTTTGAGTACACAGAAACTGAGTAGAAAAGCGCTATATAAGTACCAGTCCATTTACCATTTACCATTTACTTTTTATTTATCGGTAAATCGTAGAGCTGTATAAGTTGTTGTGTAAATCAACATTTGGTGATACCACTCTCTGCTTTTGCAAAATAAATTCGGAGCTGCACAGTTTTTCAAAGTACTTTGCTCTTCTAACTTGCTACTGCTACAGTTGTTCTGTGGATGCAGGCTGTCCCAGTTTCTTCTGTCTCTGATTCCAGACTGATCCCATGTTGTTGCAATCAGGGCTCTGTGGGGGCTGCACCATCAGCTGCAGGACTCTTTGTTCTTCTTATGACTGAAGATAGCTCTGTATGACTAGCTTTATGTGTGGGTCAACGATGGTATTATGGATGAATGGATTATTCAGCCTGTGCTTGTCAGTATTGAGAATATCATTCTTGTAACACACTTCAACCCTTTGGCAAATATGGCTATATACATGATTTAGATTGGAAGAGGGGTGGGTCCTTTGAGCTTATGCAGAAGAGCTTTGAAAGCATACATGGAAACACCTGTCTACCATGGAGCTTCTGCCTGTGAGAGACCTTGCTCAAGTTGCTATTCTCACTAAATTGTAACTTCAACTTTTTCAGCATGGCTGTCTCTCACCAGTTTTACTGTTCCTGTACGTCTCTTTTTTGTTTGTTTGTTTGTTTCGGTTAATGATTGTGGTTCAGCCTAACCTGACATCTTAAGTTGACCAGGATATGTCTTTCAATGCACATATTAAACAAATATGTAGGACTGCTTTCTTGCATTTGTGCAATATTTCAAAAATTAGAAGCATCCTCTCTCAGAGTGATGCTGAAAAACTAGTTCATGCATTTATTACTTCTAGGCTGGACTATTGTAATTCATTATTATCAGGTTGTTCTAAAAGCTCCCTGAAAAGCCTTCAGTTAATCCAGAATGCTGCAGCGAGAGTACTGACAGGGACTAGAAAGAGAGACCATATTTCTCCCATATTAGCTTCTCTTCATTGGCTACCTGTTAAATCCAGAATTTAATTTAAAATCCTTCTTCTCACTTGAAAAATCCGGCCCCATCATATCTTAAAGACCTCATAGTACCATACTATCCCAGTAGAGCACTTCGCTCTCAGACTGCAGGCTTACTTGTGGTTCCTAGGGTACTTAAAAGTAGAATGGGAGGCAGAGCCTTCAGTTTCCAGGCCCCTCTTCTTTGGAAACAGCTCCCAGTTTGAGAAAGACACCCTCTCTACTTTTAAGATTAGGCTTAAAACGTTCCTTTTTGATAGAGTTTATTGTTAGGGCTGGATCAGGTGACCCTGAACCATCCCTTAGTTAAGCTGCAATAGGCCTAGGCTGAGCACTTCCTCTTCTTCACTTCCTTTCACTCTCCATGTGTTTATACACCACTTGCATTTAATCATTAGTTATTATTAAACTCTGTCTCACTCCCATAGTGTGTCTTTTGTCCTGTCTCCCTCTGCTCTCTTCTGTTTCCCCTCACCCCCATCCGGTCGCGGCAGATGGCTGCCCCTCCCTGAGCCTGGTTCTGCCAGAGGTTTCTTCCTGTTAAAAGGGAGTTTTTCTGTTCACTGTTGCCAAGTGCTTGCTCATAGGGGGTCGTCTGACTGTTGGGGCTTTCTGTCTAATATTGTAGGGTCTTTACCCAAAAATACAAAGTGCCTTGAGGCGACTGTTGTTGTGAATTGGCGCTAGATAAATAAAATTGAATTGAATTGAATTGAAAGTTCTAATGTTTTAGTAGTTACCATGCAGTGGGCTCTGTGCTTACACATGCTTACAATTGATTTATATAAAATATATTTAAATGAAAATAGATTTTAAAACTATTATATTTCTTTATGTATTTATTTAAAATATCAGTCTAAAGCAAATGGTTTTTGTCTTAGATTTTCACAAAGGAGAATAAAAAAATCATTTTTATGAATATAAAGCAAACAAAGCATATATAGTTTTATATAGCATATAAGGAAAATGACCATATTTCCTAAAATGTTCCCACCTGTCTTAAAACGTTCAAGTCTCTTTCTTTGAACCAGAAAAATCTGTATTGTATTTAACAATATATCAGTTATAATTAATATTTATATAAAAACAAAACAATGGGTTGTGTTAACCCAAAAATTTTAAATGTAAAAAAATATGAAAACACTTTTAATATAATTGATGTTTTTAAAACAGAGACAAAATGCAACACTTATTTTGTTGTTATAGGAGGTTTACAGTACACATTTTCAAACCCAGCAGTAAAAGCTCACTTGGAATACAGATTTTATAGCACTTTTTAAGTGATTGCTTTGTCCCCATTTTCTGTTTTGACTTTGAATGGCATTACTTATGTCTATTTGCATTACACATGACAGTTAATTGCAGATATTCTCAAAATGTTTTTCTAATAAAGAAACAAAACGTTTCTTATTGTGATTCATAAGACACAAACACAAAAGCATGTTCTCCTTTTTTTATGTAACTTTCTGATATTTAGGACTGTGGTTATTATTTCATTTATCTTAAATGACTAAAGGGAAATTCAGTGTTTTTCTTTCCCATTGGCTCTATCCAGTAACAGTCAGTCTCACAGTCAGTTTCTATGCGGAGGTAACAATAGTGCTACTCCTTGTATTATTGTTTTGTTAAGGATTAGTTTAATTTAGGACTTACGCCATCATAAAATGACTGAAACCAGCCCTGAGTTTGGTGGCAACAAGTTCTGCTTTTAAATAAAGTATTCTATAAGTCCCCTCCAGTTTTCCTCATAAATTTGAAGACATGAATGCATATATGGTCATTGCGGTATGCAATGGCAGCATTCTCTGAGTCTATTCAAGTTAAAAGTGGTGGGGTCCAAAAGTCTGGTTCAGAAATCATATTGTCATATAATCCTGGAAATACTCATGAAGCTCAGACACATTTAGAAATACAAAGTTATGAGTTGTACATTGCAATGAAAAAAAAAAAATCAAGATTCTGCATTACTTCTAGGAAGAGAAATTTAAGCAAATTTATGGGGTAAATTTACTTTATTTGCAAAAGGTAGTTTGAAATTGTTCATATGACCAGTGGTCTCATTTTTGTGATTGTCATCTCATAATTGAAGTCACACTCCTTTGTAACCTCCTACTAATGTTATCAAGTCAGATGACAATTTACATAACTGTGACTGTCGTCACTGCACTATTAATTAAAATACCATTAATAACTGTACATACATGGGGAAAATTAAATATAAGTTAATGAGCACTGCTTCATGTATTATGAAATCAGCATATTTAACTGCTGTTTACTGATATGTACAATGGACTAGAAGACCTACACATAGTGTTGTATGTCCTGTTTACTGAAGAAATGGCAGGAAATTATCTGATTCAAACAGTTCATCTTAATTCACAGACGTCTGTTTGCATGTGTGTAATCAAACTACAAGGGACTAAATCTGTCACTCACAGTCATTCAGTGCACTATATTTCATTCCTTTCACAGGACCAGAGGTTGAGTCTACTGAGTTTATATCTATAATTATGCAATTAAAATATTGCTTCTGCTGGTGGTGCCTGCTGAGCCAGAATATGATAGATACAGCTGAGAGGGAGATTGACTTTACCTGTCTTTTAACTTCTTCTGTTTTCATTTAATTGCAGAGGAACCTCAGATTGTACTGATGCCATTAATATCTACAGTGCAGTATGATTGTGTTACAAATGGTAACAAGATATTGTTGTGAAAAGAGAAACTATCCTGATTCCAGAAGATTAGTTTTATGCCTTTTAAATCACCATGTTGATTATTTATTGCACACAAAGCATTATACATTCACTAAAAACTACTTTCAGTAGTTTTTAATTTTGTGCTGCATATAATTTGGTGCCATACTCTTTAACCACTGCGGAGAAGATAATGGATGTGGAGAGTAAAAGAGACAAAGGACCGAGGCGTGTTGTGTGATGAGGAAAGAAGAGAAAGCCTGAAGAATGTGAAAAGAAAACCATGCGAGAAGGTGGACTGCTGTTTATCTAATAAATTGGAAGGAAAAATGACTTCATGCAGTTCTTTCCTCTTTGTTCAAACATTGCTTTATAAAGTGACTTATGTTGCACTGTCAGAGAGCATGTGTGTGTGCTGAATAGTAATGCTGTGAATACACAGTGTGTAAGTGTGACCTGGAACATATTTTTATGCTTAAAGACTATTTTCCTGCATTTTGAGTGCATTACTACATTGATTGTGTTTTCAGTGCTTTCAAGATGCAAACTCTTTAGTCTTCTGCTTGAATGGCTTGAGTGTAGATGCAGAAAAGAGGACAAATTCTGCCACTGCTGCTATTACTATGTTGACAAGAGAAAAGTTTGCATCCATATATTTTGCATTACCTTATAGATAATTGGTTTAAAAAATAATGTTTTTAATAATAAAGCAAAACAGAAGAGTCCATGGTTTCAGACTCAACAGTGTCTAATGTAGCTTGCATCAAACTTAGCAGATGAGATTTTCTTTGATTTTACTGTTTTAAATAACCACAGAGCATTTAATCCTCTGGGATTATTTTCTATATTTTAGCATTAGTTGAAATTAATTATCATACAGTAGCTGTTGATGTATATATATTTTAATCTCTCGACCAAACCAGGGAACACACATTTGTGTTGCTGTTTTCTATGAAACACAGGTAGTAATGCTAAAATAATTTTTTGCTAGGTCTTTGGTAGTTTTATTACAGCTAAGTCTCATAGCTACATCTGCTACTGACAGGCAAGTACCAACACTTAATACCTGGGCTGTGACTTAACAAGAGAAAAACGCATGCCTTACCTGAATCCCTGATGAACGTGACTGACTTGCCATCATATGTGTTGCTCACTCAGCTGAGTGGGTGAGTGGTCAATCCACACAGGTCCATTTAGGTCCTCTTCTATAACAACAGCAGAGTGAACTCACCAAGTGTAAGGGACCGATGTACTAATGCACTTGTATAATTTCATACTAGATTTGAGAATTAAATCTCTCTGGAGAGTCTGTTTTATAGTCTGAAGACTCCATTTATATTGTAAGCCTTCTGTGTCCCTTTAACTCTTTCCCCCATAAAGACGACATTTGACAACCTCCCCTGTACCCTTAATGATGAGTTTTGACACCTCAGTATATATCAGTAAAGACATGGTTTGACGACTGTTAGAATACGTGCTGGATTTTTTCCAAGGGTAGCCCTAGTAAGCTCTACAAAGGTTACTCCTAGGGGGAAGAATTAATACATGGTGAATTAAGTCATGGCTGTTTCTTTAAACAATAATGAAGTCACAATAGTTCATGAATTGAATTTAGTCCTTTCTGCACTTTGGAATCAACCTCACATGCTGTCTTTCTGCTGACTGAATTAAAAGTTGAAGCTTTGGGTTTTTCCTGTCAAAAGCGGAACTCTTTAAATAGACAAAATGTCAAAGGAAACAAACCCAGACAGTTGTCTGCATGACTAAAACATCTTGTGCATTTTTATTTTTATTGATTTAAAATGTTGAGCTTATTTTCTCAACTTCTCTCAACTCAGATCTTCTTAAATTTCAAAAAATCATAAGAAAGGTTTGAACTAATTGTTCAATATCAGTTAACTCATATTTTTAACATAGCAGAGGACTAAATTATATTTTATCTCCATAAAAGTGATGAGTTTACATTAATGAAACACTGTTATCAGGCCCGTTGCACTTTCCAGACCTGTTGTAATTAATGTCGGGGTGCTGCAGGGTACCAAGCATCCCTGCATGAAAGTCTAATAAGAGAGAATGCAGCAGTATAAACAGGCTTTCTTGGTGTGGAGCTTCTGTATGACATCAAAAAATAATTTTGCTGAGTAGCAGTTCCTATAGTAACAGCCACTCATGACACCTCCATTTCTTACTGGAGGGTTCTTAAACTCTGTGTGGTAGAACAATATTTCCCTTCAGATCCCCTATGGGAAAGTTGCATCCCATGAGGACTCATTAGCATCTTAGTGGTGTTTAGAGTTTGAATGACAGTGAGACCAGCACAGCCAAGGGAGGAAATGGACAGCTGGAATGATGGATGGAGTTGTTTAAGGGTAGGCAGATCATGAATCTTCTAGTATCCTTCTCTTAAGTGATTTGAAGGATTCGATTTACATGCCATGTCCCTCCCTGCTCTCTGGCTTTGGACAAATGTCTCTAAAACAAATGATATTTTGCCAGATCTCAAGGTAGACATAGTGGCCATCTTTGTAATTCAGACATGAGGATTTTTAAAATCTGTAGCCTCAAACTATGAAGAACTCAGTGGAGAGGGACCCAAAATCAGGACACAGAGCAAATGTATTGTAACTTCCAGTTAGGAATTTCTGTATGATGCAGAGTGGTGACTGAGGCAAGTTGACAGCATGTAGCTGAGAGTGAGGCAGGCAATGTGGGCCAGCTGAAGGCTCAAAGAAGGGCATCAGCAGCCTCCGGCTAGTTAGTAGGGCCTGAGGCACAGTGAGAAAAGGACTTACTAAACTGATCAGTTTTTCAGAGTGAGTGGTGCTTTAAGTATCATAAGTATCAAGTACCTGAACTGAATGATCTCATGGGGAATGGAGTGCAGACAGTATATCGAGCATGTTCGAGAAGCTTCATTAGTGGTTATACAGGGGAGTTGAGGGAGGGTTAGAGTGCCATACCTGGTTAGGATTGTCATGCTGCAACTTCTTTATCTCCAATGCTGTTTTGAGTTACATTCCATTTTTATAGTAAACACGAATGCGCCTTGAGGCGACTGTTGTTGTGATTTGGCACTATATAAATAAAACTGAATTGAACAGAACTGAACTGAATTGAATTGAATTGAATGAATGGTGCATCACAGATATGCAAGAAACTGAACTACCAATGAGGAAGTTACTTGGTGTTTTAATATAATTTTTTTCTGACTGGTTTGCAGTTGGGTTGCATTTTGTAATAACCATCATTGATAAACTGAAAATTGAGAGTTAATTAAACTTTATTAAATAGCAATTTTACTATTAATAAAAATTCAGTATTTACTAATCATTAATAATATTGTTGTTAATTTGTCATTTTGTTTGGTGTAAAATCATTTCAGTATGTATATTATATATTATATGCAGGGTGATTTGTGAAAAAACAAAGGAGTGGGATTTTTTTCCTTCACAAACATAATTCATGCTTCACAGTGAACCTATATATTCTGAAGCCTTTTTATTTATTACTGCTGTCACTGTAGCATTTATAGAATAATTATTTGTCAGAATGTGGTTTGAATGCAGACCCAAATGCAGACCAGGACGCAGAATAATATCAAAGGCAAACTTTATTGTAAAGCTGATGAAAGTCCAAATAAAAAAATCCAACACCAGGTAAATAATCCAAAAGGTAACTTCAAAACTAAGTACAAAGGAACTCACGAGGGAGAGAAAGGATAAACAGCAGATGATCCAACAAAGGCTACGGGGAGGACAGGACTATTTATACACAAGCAACTGATGGGAAACAGGATGGTGGGGAACACAGGTTAACACACTTAAACAGGTGAAAACAGTCAGGGAATCAGGGAAGACAGAAAGGAAGCAAGTCTGACGCAGGACACGAAGGAAAACAAACCATCAGAGTTAAACGGGAAATAATAATCCCAACCTGAATGCAAACACTTGACAACAAGAATGGGATGAGAATCCACAAAGAGACTGAGGCAGGAACACAGAAGGGGACCGATGGGGGAACAGGTAAGGACATACTGAAGGAAGTAAACACACAAAAGATTGCAAACTCGAAATAGGAACACAGGCTTAATACAAACCAGCTAATACTATAGCAGTAAAGCAATCTAGACTTGTACCCAAAACTCCATAGAAGCTAAAATAAATATTTAGCTACAGTAGGTTCATCAGAAAATAGTCTGCTTTGATGATGGACTTTTTGTGCTTTCCTGTTGAGGGTCATCTGCGGTGTTTCACCCTCTTTTATCCACATCTCTCAAAATCTCTGGACAGGGAAGGAGGCAACCCCTGCTTCATTTACGGAGCTCAACAGCAGACTTTCAGAGTTTGAGAGTCATAAATACAGTATGTAAAAATTACCCCACTCTGTGTTCTGCAGGATCATGGATCTAACTTGTGATTGATCAGGTTAGGGTTGATCTTTTCACACAGGAGTGTGGTTGCTCCTCTGTATCAGCCCATTACAGCAGCTGTACTATCAGCTGAAAAACAAACAAACCTTGCCAATAACATTTCTTCAGAGATGCCCTTCATAGAAAGGGTTTCTAGCAGGATGTCAAACACAGCCAGTCCAAGACTGCAATTCAACAAGTTGAAATAAGAAGCTGAAGTAGATGATCAGCATGTGTTGAACACTCAGTAGTAATATTTTTAGGTTTGTGGGATAATGTAAAGTTACATCCAGATTAC
>VUQI01028184.1:3627-17532 GCA_015106735.1 Paratilapia polleni
TAAATTTTTTTTAAAATATAAAAAAAAAAATTATAAAAAAAAAAAAAAAAAAAAAAAAAAAAAAAAAAAAAAAAAAAAAAAAAAAAAAAAAAAAAAAAAAAAAAAAAAAAAGGAAATTCAGAACAAGGGCTTATATAAAAGGACGTAGCTCAATGGTTACTGCGCTTTGAATTTTGAATTCTTAACATTAGTTTTAGGCACCACCATGCTGGTTTTTGGAGCCAGAAGTGACCATATTTGGAAAAAGAGGGTGGCGTGCGAAATTATCACCTAATGCTACAAAGCTTGGTTAGCAAGCTGCATCTATAAACTGTATGGGCGCAATGCACAGATACACATACTTGCTAATCAGTACCAAGTAGCAGACTGATAAAATATTACAATTAAAGTAGAGCACAAACTCCTTGGATTGCCAATATTTCCATTAGAGGAACTGCACTTTTTCAAATAAAAGGCCTGCTAATGCAAATATTGCACAAACTCCTACATGAGCATGCAGTCTACTGCAAAGAAAGTGTTTGTGAGACACTCTGGAAAATGAAAATTTGACAGTCTTATCCTTTTTAGGGGCTTCAGCTTTCACGCTGTTCGCGATTTTAGTTTGTTAACCTCCAATTTGTGGTATATTTTGTATTTTATCTGCAGCTCATCGGTATTGCTGCCTGTAATGGATTGAAAGAAGAGTGAGGATTTCCTGTTTAAATATTTTAAATTAAATAAAATGGGTAACACGCAGTAATAGTTCAGCAGTTCTTTAGTACAGTAGGATGACCTCTTTTTTTTGCCAGTAGGGATATGAAATAATGATAAAGGCCAATGGCTCTATTATAACCACAATCACTGAGGCTCTGCATAGCAGAGAGCATCCATATCTTAAATATAGGCCTGAGCTTCTCACAGCTGCACTGCATTCATTAATTTTTGATGTGGACTTACATAAGAGAAAGTGAGCACTGCAGGATCTGGTTCACAGGCAGGGATTCCGCCTGCAGAGGGGTTTCCACATTTCACTAACTCTTAAAACCTCGTCCACACCAGTGTAATTGATGCTGTTTTTGGATGTAACAGCTGTAGATGATACTGCCCGCTACATGAGCATGAGTCTCCACGGGTGATGAGCTGGATGGTGTCATGACAGTGAGAGTATAAACACGTCCACCTTTGGAAATGTTGCTATACTGCTTTGTTTTTTTAAATATAATGATCCCTTTAAATGTCTTTACTTCTAGTAGCAAAATAGCCACATGGAAATCAATGCATTTTTGCAATTTGTGGCAGCTGAAGTACTTTGATTTGATACAGAGATTTCCTGTATCAAAAATGGGAAAAATGTCTATCCCAGTTTCCCAGAGTTGATGTCTTCAAATGCTTTAGCAAAGTTTACATTTAATAAGTACAGAAGAAAGCAGTAAATCGCCATTGGCATGGCAGCAACTAGAGAAAGATTGGTGGCTTTGCTCTTTAACTGTTTAAATTAATTTTCTTTTAAGCAACTGATTTTCATTATATAAAATATACAGTATATGTGATAATAGATTTTACCCATACTGCCAACTTGCCATTAAGGTAAATATTACATGGTATCATTAGATTTCTTAAAAAGAAGAGGTTATCATAAACTCAGTTATCAGGTTTCAACTGTAAAAAGCCAGTTTCAATTCAATTTTATGCTAAAAGAAAATCTAAAAACTGACAAAATGTCAGACAAAAAAAATAAATAAAAGCTCCAAGACAAAACCTGAAAGCAATAAAAGAGTGAGTTTGTTCAAATATTTTCCATACAGAGTCACAAGATATGAGATATATTTGTATTATTTTAATCCTTGAAAAGGAAGCCGAAAGGAAAGGAAGCTCTGATAAGTAAATGTAATAAAAAGAAAAGAAATTTAAAAAAGGATTTCCAGCACAAACAGCAACTTTAACTGACAGAAGAATGAAATCTCAGCAGTTCAAAGTTCAGCAATGAGGGAGGAAACAGTTTTGCCTCGAGGTGACTCAGATCACATTAATATGTAAATCAAGTCCTAGAAGGTTTAGACTCCATCTGGGGTCTGAAGGTCTGATTCAGTGAGATCACAGCAGCACACTTGTTTGCAGCCTCGTTGTCAGTGTAGCAGGTCAGTCTGAGATGTCAACACTTCCAATGAAAACCGCATATGCATAAAAAGCAGTGTTAATGTCTCGATGTACATTAGCGGCTCGCCTCTTGTTTTAATGCCCACACCAGCCACGGAACAGCTTGCATTTAAGCAGGGGCGTGAAGTATAAGGCACAATTGGGTTTTTTTCTGTTGTTTTTGTTTTTGTTTTGTTTTTTTATTGGGGCCTGGAGACCAAAACTGGTGGATCTGCTCTGGAAAATACTGCTAAGATGATGTCTATAGACTGGAAACAGAATCAGCTGAGAGTACAATAAACAGATGCTTCATTTGCAGTGCTATAATTTCATAAGTAAAAACGGTGCATGTAGAATCACAGAGCGAGGGCTTTTTATAGATTCGCCATTTTGAAAGCAGCACTGAATACACAGTGAGACAGCATGTACGACACAACAACATCAGTGCTGGTTTTACTTGGTACTTCAACAACTACAGAGACAGAGAATGAAAGACCAGTTCCTCTTTTCAGTCCATTTGCCAAAACGCCTTCTGGGTGTAGGAGAAGCGCTGATTTACAATGATGGAAAAAAACAACAACAACATTAATGTTCACAGGGTAGACCAGTTCATCCACACAGAACAGACACATTAATTTATAAGTTAGAATAAATAATTATTTTCCATCTGACTCCAGCCACTATATGAGTCAGACCTCTTCTAAATTTGCTCCATCTGATATTCAATTTCTAACCTCAAATTAACATTAACTAAAATGCTAAAACCTCCGTCCTGCTGGTGATACCAAACCAACTTTGAGTGTCTCCCCTGCACATTTTGTCATTAATATAATTAAAAATAATACACAAACACTTAATTTGACAAACAAAATAAGAAACATGGAGGCAACAGCTGTTCTGCCAAAAGTCAACCGTGATGGCACTTTTACACAGGGTGTGGTTGAATAGTCAATTCTCAAGAAGGTTCCTAAAGTAGCAATTATGCTCTGTTGCGATCACAATTTGCTGGAGACACCACGGACGAGTAGTCATTCCTGTTATACTTCTTTGAAGTCTGCCTAGTTGATGGATTGTAATGTAAATCCTCCGCTGACGAGTCGCCATCTGAAGTTTACATTACTGACACAATCTGACCCAACCGGACCCCGGCAGACTCGCAGACAGGGACTCTATAACACGCTATTAACTGACTGACATGACTTGAAAGTATCGGCTTGGCACCCATAATAAGAGCTGGTTGAATTCTCTGAATACTAATACTGCTTCCTTTATTACCTGTTTTAGCAAAGGAGACACTGGACTTTTATAGAAGGAGATAATGCCATCAAACAATCACCAGAAAACAATCAACATAACTGATAACTGGCACAGCTTATCACAGAAATATTAATTATTAGTGTTTTCTATATGTTTTGAACCTTCAATGACTGGCTACATTAAAACCACAGGTGAACCCTGTACATTCTGAAGAATGTACATTTATATATAAAAAAGCTAAATAAATTAAAATTATGATCTATTAAAATGATCACAGTGAATTTAATGTTTATCATATTTCAGTTTGCATTATTTATGTCCATTGTAGTGTTGCCTGCTTTTAGGATTATCATTAATTAATTTTACTTCGGGTCAGCTGGGATAAGCTCCAGCCCCCGACTACACTGAATTGGAAAAGCAGTCCCACATCAACAACATCCGCCGTCACACTATTAAGCAGTCTAGTGTAAGGGCCGTCGATCCTCTGAGCATTGTGGTTCTCTTTTCCTAAGTCTTTATGAATTCTCTTTCACATCTTTCCATGACCCATGTCGTCTTCCATCAAGGTCGAGAAAAAGCGACGACACAGGTCGTCATTTTTTCGACTATTCGACCACAGCCTTGGCTAATTTTTCTACAATACTCTAACAAAACCAGCCTGAAATTTTATGTATTTGTGAATGAAAGAGATTTACATGTTCTTGATCAAGAAATGTGATCGGCGTTTGTAAATAAAACTGCAGTGAAATGCTAAACGTTTTCTTTTTGCTGCTGCTAAAGGAGCCTGAGCCTCATGCAGGATGTTAAGAGGACAGACGCACTGAGTCAGCATCCGTCGCCTCTTGTGGTCATCAGGACGACGGCAGCAGCTTCAGACACATACGGAGCGCTCGGCTGTCTGCAGGTAGGAATGACTCTGTGTCCTCAGCAGGGAGGAGGTTGAGGTTGGTGAGATAATAATGATCAGTATAAGAGCTGGAATTTACAGTGTACTTTATTTTTAGACATTTTTATTAACATCACGTCAAGTGCATGTAATAAAATATAACTACTTTGTATTGCTTTGGACCACAACTGGCTCCATCCGTCTGTAACAGAACAGCAAGAAGCACACATCCACTGCTGCAGTGCCACCACTTACACTGCTCTGTAATATACAGTTTTAACCAAGAAATCTATTCAAGAGATCACCTTAAGTAAGGTTGGGCAAAAAAGATCCTAATTTTGCATATGATCTGTTTTTAACAAGCATCATTAAATAAGTAAAACAAATAGCACAGTACAAGGGCTGTTCTATTATGGAAAAACCAATCACACTTACTTTGGTCAGTATTGAGATCACAGTTATTTAAAAATAATTATGTATACACTTTGGAAAAATAGGACATTTTATGGATTTCTTATAATTGTCCTTTTAAAGTGGGATTTCTCTGTATTTTAATTTTAATTTATTTGAGAAAATGAATAAATGTGAAGTAACTAAACATACCACAACATAGAGGGGAGTGAATTTGGAATGGAAAGGGCTGCAGTGAAAGACAAAACAAGAACATCATTGTGAAACAAAATGCACCACAGTCACTGTTTTATATTGATTAACTGAAATTAAAATTAGATTAACTGCAAAGCCCTACGCAGTACACACATTGCCATTTCTCATGAAGTAAGCAAAAGTCTGAACAGTAGTGACATTACTAGGATGACGCTCACTGATGCTTATTTTGTAAACAGAAGACAATATGGTGGAGGAAAAATAGCAGCATGTGTACCAACATACCTAAAAAAAAAGGTTCAAAGAGGCAGAAATACAAATCACCACATCTGGTCAGAACATTTGCAAAATCAGAGATAAAACAGGATGTAGAGGTTTGTGAGTCAAGCCTTTATCCTTGAGTTGAAGTTAAAGGCTTTGTCTACAACTAATCACATGATCATGAGTCCAACTAAATCTGAGGAGAAAACTGTAATTCTGATCATAGATTTTAATTGTGCCTGAAAACATCACCATATCGAGTTTTTCAATGCCTCAAAATGGGCCCTTTGGGAGTGTCTGGACACATTAGCATGATTATTCTGCATATACTTACTTAACAGAACTCTATGCATTTTCCTGTTATTTTTGGCCATTTTATAAACGTGAAATAAAAATGGTTAAACATGTTTTTAAGCTTGGTGATTGCTTTGGTGAGTTTTCCTTGGTGAAAGGACAAATTTTTTTATATGCAGGAAAAACCCAGCACATGGTGTCTGATTTGTCATTTGATAAAATAAAAAGGTAAATGTGGCTATTTTGCTGTTTTTATGGGGAAACAAATATCTAAAATAAACTAAAAGCCTCTACTCCATGAATCTGACTACAATATATCCACCACAGTTGGACCATCACTAAACTCAGCCCAGTCGGCCTACAGATGGTGAGACACCTCCACATTTACAGTATCTCTAGCCAAAAATCCAATCACACGTTTTGGATATTTTTTTTTTTTTTATTTGTTCACTTCTTCTGATTATACAGTTTGATTATTTCATAGCAAATAATTAATTCTGCATTGGTCAATAACAACTGTTTCACTATCAATAACTGTTCCTGCCTCCAGGTGCAGAAACTCAACTTCTTTTGGGCCCACCAAAAGAAGGGGAGTAGGGGTTCAGTGCTGTGTGGCCAAGTGGTGGTCAGGGGCAGAAGCCCTAGCAGTCCAATCCCCAGGTACCAAAAATAGGGACACATATACATTACTCAAACTATAGTCAGGACAGTTTCAAACAGCTGCTTTAGAACTGAATAACTCACATGTAATTGACCACCAAAGGTGTCCTGTCTCACTCACTGTTACAGTAATGGCAACAGTACCATTTACACATAAAACAGCCACTAGATTCACCTGTATCTAGCCAATATAACGTGCAGCCAATCCCAGCACACAGTGGTGTTCACCAGGACAGGTTAGCCGTCTTTCACATGGCTGACACATTTCTAAAATTATCATATAAAATCGGATGCAATTAAGGATTATTTTCACAAAATAAACTGGTTGATTTGTTTCTCAATTAAGTGATGAGTATAGAAAAATGTGAGAAAACAGTGAAAATGTCCATTACAGTTTAATCATAGCCCAGGGTGATTTGTCTAGCCAACAGCTCAAAACCCAAAGCAGTTTAGAGTGATATAAGTGATCAATCAACTAATCTGTTCAGCTCTAGTTATATCAGATGTAGGCCACCTTGCCTGAAGCAGGAACCATTTAACCTCATAATTTATTTATCCAAAAATACAGCGTTAACCTTCAGGGACAAAAAGCACAGGTGTTGTTTCAGACAACAAGTGCCATCAGTGTACCTATTGTTAAAGTCTATTAACTAATAACATCACAGGACAAGATGCAGCAGGGTTAAGTGTGGCAGACCACTTTGGCTGGACCAATAACCCTGCAAACTGTAAGAGACTGTCTGACAGGACCACTGTTGTACGTGGAAACAACATCAATCATCACAATCAAGAAATTAAATGCACGTGTCTTTGGTGTCTTTTATCCAACTAATTAGTTGATTGACAACTAATTTGGTTACTAAACTGAACGTGAAAAGGTAACGACATAACAACCGCTCCATGTACAGAGAATATGTTTGTCACAATGCTAGAATTTCAAGCTCGATACCGATACCCAGGAAAATACCCAGTACAATTTTTGATACCACAGGAGCAAAAGAAATCACAAAACATTAAGATTCTTTTTTTATACAGATTAGAACAATACAAACAATATTACACTATTTTTAAGTTGCCTGATGTAGTGCAAACAATATATATTAACATAATTTTAAGGTGTATATATGATAGATATTTTAAGATTCTCTTAAGTAGTGCCAAAAAACAAAAAAGACAACAATATTTTTAGGTTGTCTGAGGTAGTTCTGTGCTTCTGGTGACTTGGCTCCACATTTTCGTTGCTGATCAAATAGAGTTGGTAAGGTAGGCTGCCACTGTTTCTGTCTAGTTGATGCTAGACTTTTCTCAGCTTCAATCTGGGACTTTAAGAGAAGCGTAACACCTTTTAGACACCAATAACTGTGTTATCCTGTTAAATTAATACTGTCCATTATAATGTTAGACAAGCAGGACTGATAGCCTTTGCTGCCTAGCTCCCACATTAATGGTACTGTTTTATTATTAGCCATAACTGCTAGCTGCTATCTTAAGACAGCCAATGTGGCTATTGGACAAAGGTACCAAGGGTTACCACACGGCTCCGCATATTTGATTTGGCAAAGATTTTATGCCGGATGCACTTCCTGACGCAACCCTCCCAATTACCCGGGTCATAGTCAAGCAGCTAACATTAACATGTGCACTGGCCAGGTTAACATTTCTGATAACTGTTCAGTACTACAACGGTTGAAACGGGGGCTTCACCTACCTCTCGAAATTCCTCCTAAAGTGTTGTTGAGTGTTGTGAACATCAGCTACTTCAGCTGTTGTGTTCCTGCCTGACTGCAGCGATGCTGTGTGAAGTTGTGTGTCAGCTGGAGGAGGCAAAGATGGCACTGTTGGTATCGATATTGCTGCAAATGAGTATCTAATCTGATGGTAATTTTTCAGTATTCATTATTATCTGTGAATCTATTTTTTTACAACCCTAACACAGAGTAGTTTTACCTGACAGCCATTTAAATATAAACACTTTTAAGCCATTTATGCGTGACTACGTGTAAAGTCTGTCTCATCTATTGCACGGTGAATTAAACATACCTACCAAAATCTGGATTACAGATCCTTTGATGCGACCCTATAGGTAGTGGCTCCATGGTGGTTTACACATTCACTTCACAAGCAAAAAGTTGCTGGTTCGTTTCCAGACAGAGACACAAATCCCCTTTGTGGTTACATCAGGAAGGGCATCTGGTGTAAAACTCTGCCAAATCTAACATGTGGAGGTACCCGTTGTGGTGGCCCCTAGTGACAAGGGAGCAGCCGGAAGTAGCTTTGATGCAAATGCATAGGTGTCAATCACTTAACCCAGAAGAGGTCGTCAGAAGTTTTCCTTGTCATTCCTACTCTTCTCTCAATCAAGAATGTTTTCTTTGTCTCAATTTATTCTAGTCAATAAAGATTCATATGAAACAATTCTTTAACACAGACTTCCCAGCAAACATTATGACGTTAAATAACCATGGCCGGACCCTCTTTTTGATGTCTAGTCTCGGCTGAAAAATAGTTTCAGAACGAAAGCTGTGCCAGTGTCGGAGATATAACCTGGCCAACTGCTGGATGTACTTTTTCAGCATTGCCTGGATGTCTTTATTGGACAAAGCAAAGTTTGTGTTCAAGAACTGTTTTATAATCGTTTTATCAAATAGAACAATTAACATATATTAGAACATTCTCCATCGAGTGAAGAGTAAGAATACCAATAAAAAATATAAATAAAAAAAACATGCCTTGTGTGACTCAAGCTCTTGATCTCTCTCTCTCTCCTGAGCACTTTGCTTTTTGACCATGTTTGCTGGGTTTCAGGAATGTCCAGACAATGTTGAAGAGGTACATCCCGCAGATGGCGAACTTATGTCTCTGACATGGGTTCAACTTTCATTCTGGAACTATTTTTCAAGCAAGAATAGCCGTCAAGAAAAGACAGTCAGCTGATGGTTACTGAATGTCGAAATGTTTGCTGAGAAGTCATCTTCAGAGCAAAAGGTAACAAGTTTGAGTCAATCTCATAGTATTTTCTTAGTGTTCCTACAAAACTTAATGTTTTGTTTGTTTCATTTTGTTCTAGTCCATAAAATGATAATACACAACAATTCTTTACTACAAACTTTCCTTTGCTAGAAAATCTAACAAGGATGTCCAGGTGACACTGAAGAAGCACGTCCAGCAGACGGCAAACTTATGGCTCTGACATTGGCTCATCTTTCATTCTGGAGCTATTTTTTAACCAAGACCTGATGTCAAACAAAGATGGTCCGCCGACTGTTTATTGATTGCCGACATGTTTGCTAGGACATGATCTCAGAATAAAAGCCCAGGAGTTTGAGTCGCCCTCATGGTATAGTTCTTACTCTTCTCCCCATTGAGAATGTTGCTTTTGTTTCATTTTGTTCTCAACACCCATCCACCCATCCATCCATTTTCTTCTGCTTATCCAATGAAAAGATAATATAAAACAGTTCTTTAACATAAACTTTACTTTGCTCCAACAAAGTCCAACAAAGACATCCAGCCGAAACTGAAGAAGTATGTCCAGCAGACGGCAAACTTATGTCTCTGACATTGGCACAACTTTAATTTTGGAGGTATTTTTCATCCAAGACTAGACGATGAGTAAAGATGGTCATTCGACAGTTATCCAATGTCAAAGTGTTTTCTGGAAAGTGACCTTAAGAGCAAAAGGTCAGGAGTTTGAGTTGCCCTCAAAGTATAGTTTTTTTCTTGGTGTTCTTACTCTTTTCTTGAACAAGATATTTTTTTGTTTGTTTCATTTTGTTCTAGTCCATAAATAAAAGGATAATTTACAAAATTCCTTACCACGGACCTTCCCTTGCTAGAGAGTCCAAAAAGGACATCCAGGTGATGTTGAAGAGGTATGTCCAACATACAACATTGGTTCAACTTTTATTTTGGAACTACTTTTTTTAAAACAACACCAGACAAAATACGGTTTGAAATGTTTGATTGGTGTTATAGGTGAAATACAATGAAAAAGCTAGCCATTTTCCCTACTGAATCCAGCAAACAGCAGTCATTGCTGTTAGACCTATAATTTAACACATTTCAACAAAGAGTCTTCAAAAGTTTCACTTTCTACTGATTTCCCTTTGCAAAAAGCCTCTGTTTGGTGAATTCTTAGCAGCAGAAAACAGAAGGAGCAATGCCCTCGTTTGGAGGTCACAAGCTGAGGAGGAGTCACCATATGAGCCAAGATGCGGGATCCCCCCTCCTTTCTAACGCAATAAGGCAGGACACACCCAGCTAGAGAGGGGGGGAGGAGGAGGAGGAGGAGGAGATGGATGAAACGAAAAGAGAGGAGCAAAAAGAAGCAGAGCTGCTGCTGCTCCTCATCCGCCCATCTTAGCCGATGACGTAAGGACGGTTCTTGGTTAATTAAAATAAAGCGCAGTCGGTAACGATTTTTCCACCCTCGTTCACTGCCGCCAGCCTTGAAAAAGCAGTACTATTTACAGTGCAAGTGCTAAATATGGGGAAACCACTCCAACAAGCTTAACAAGCTCATCCTGAAGGCGCCACATTCATGTCAACAGTGTGAGGACACCACAGTGATACCAGAAATACACCCAATTAATACAACAGGGGCAAACAACCGCAGCAACCAGCGCTCGCTGTTGAAAAAGAGCTGTTTTTAATCAACTTACCACAGGTCGTGTGATTTGCTGATGGTAAAAAGCTTTTTTTTCCCCTTTTACCACTGGAAATATCACTCGGAAAGCAAAACACTGAAGCCAGAGACTTAACAAATTGTTTCCAGGCACCCGGAGACATCCGCGGGCGGTCTGATTCTTGTCTTGCAGCCCCTGCAATAGCAGATACGTGCCTCGCTGTCGCCCGGGGAGACCTGGCACCAGATCGCCATTAAGAATCTGCTTATTTTACTCTACATTTCCTTGTTAGGTTGTGAACACTTAGATTTTGTAGCCATTAAGGAAATTTACGTAATCTTTAGAAACAAACCTTCAATTCGGCATACATCGACGACACGTAAAAACATAATATTTTTACTAAAATGACAACTTTAACCAGCTGGCTCCTTAGTTTGGCAGGCGACAAACGCACGAGTGCTGCGTACCCAGTCCAAAAGTTGTTTTTTCACCAAAAGTGAGCGATGATCTATATATTTTACGTGTGTTTGATTATAAACCATCGTACATTATCACTATATGAGCTTTATGGGTGTTTTACATTATCGCAAACCGATAGAAGTTAGGTTTTAAAGTCCGCATTATTGAATGGAGACCTGACAGCGTTGACTGCAGCAAGCACGTAACGGGGCTGTAACCTAGCTAACAGTCGGGACGTTTGGCGAGGTGAAACTGGTAGAAAACGTACCTCGGGGTTCTGGGAGACACTGTTGGTATTAATTTTGAAGGAAAATACGCCAAAATGGATGTCACAGTGTGCCTGAGTGGGATAGTTGTGCGTTCACACCTGTGGAAAATCCAAAAACTGTGCTTGTAGTTGCTAATAAGTGGGTGTCAAGGTAAAGAAACGGCAGTTATGAACGTTACCCGGATGCTGAGCAGTGCGGACAACTGGGGACGCGACAGACTCATTAAAACACAGCAAAATGTCACTTTCGCGGTCTCCGACACATTAGCGAACCTTTCTTGTCTTACAGCCACAAGTGAATTGAAAGAAAGCATACTTGCGGTGAGTAAAGTTTAACAAAAACACGCTGAGAACAGACGTTACCTTCACTCGGTGGATCTTCCTCCAAATCACGTCCTGTGGCTGAGTCGGTACGGCAGGGAAGCGTCTTTAGTTTAGAGGGGTTTGTCCATTTCCCAGCAGAGCTCCAACTTGAAAACTGCAGTGGTGAAAAAAAATGACTGACAGGACGGGTGGTAGTGGGGAGAACCTTGAACCGTTCCCGACGTTTAAACCGGTTTTAATTACATCAGTAGGGGCATCAGCTATGGTCCTGCAGTGGTGGCGGCAGCCCCGAGCAAAGAAAACAAACCAGATCCAGATTCAGTCAGAAATCAATCCTTTAAAAGGAGAAGATAAACTCACCCTCTCCCTCTCTTTTTCTCTCTCTCACTCTCTCTCTCTCTCCTGGAATAAAAGGAGAGGAGGAAAAGGCTCTGATAACAAAGAGCAGATCCACAAAATGAGGACTGGTGGTGTGTTTTGTGTTGTAGAGCGGTGGGTGGGACTGGAGGGGGGTCCGGCACAGTCAACTAGGACCAGAGGAAAGACCAAACGTCCGGATCAGCGTCTTTTCCTGGCAAGCTGGGCAACTGAGAAAGAGGGAGGTGAGCTGGTGCTGGCGACCGCGAGAGAGGGAGGGACCAGCCCGGGATTGCCCTGTTTTTAAGGTGGAATGAATTAATTAGGCAGTGAGGCATAAACAGAGCCCTGCTCTCGAGAACATCAGCCCCAGGGTGCAGATCCAGACTGGAAACTCGAGAGGGAGAAAAAAATTCCACATCTGGAGCTATTCTGGAGCGATGTATGGAGGCTCATTTCAGCCAACGAAATCAAACCATAAGATGCCGTCTCATTTATTATTATACTCTATCATTATTTTACTTTAAAAAAAATTTAAAGATAAGATTTACTAAAGAGAGCTGCCAAAATGAGATTTTAAGAATAAAACTGTAGTCCATTATTTCCACAAGAAAAAGATTTAGTATGTTTATTTAAAAAAAAAAAAACTGTTGCATTTTGCAAAATTAAAACTCATGCTATTTTTGACGGTAACAGGTTTCAAGACTAAAGTCATATTATTTAATATTTTCAGAAAAACCTGCACTAATTCCAGAAAAAGTCCAGCAGTAAAGTATTTAAGGAAAAAAAAAATGTTGGACTGTCTTCCAAGAAATAAAATCTCAATTTTGACAAAAATTGTAATATTTACTAAAAAGTAATAATAAAGCAATAAATAACAAAGTCAACATATTACAAGTGACAGTTGTGATATTAAAAAAAAATTCAGCAATAAAGTTGCAAATATTTTTTTAGACATAAAGCAGCATACTTTGAGACAAAAGTTTCCTTGGTTCATAATAAAAGCCACATTATATTATTAAAATACTAGAGTCCCTTATATTATTTGTAGATGTCATGTTTGATAAGAAATATTTATTGGAGTATTTCATAATATTTCAAGACTAACAGTAAATTTTTGATATCTGGAGAAAATGTTGCAGTCTTTCAAGATTAAATCTTCCAAGATAAGAAAAAGAATATTTAATGAACAAAAACTGTAATATCTGTACTCAAAGAAGAGTGTCAAAGATAAAAATCTTACACACACACGTATATATATGGTAAATGGTACTGGTATAGTGCTTTTCTCCTCAGTTTCTGTGTACTCAAAGCGCTTTAACTACATGCCACATTCACCCAGTCACACATACATTCATACAGCACTTTTATCTACACTTAAGTGCTTACTAACATTCACACTCTGATGAATGCATCAGGGGCAACGTGGGGTTCAGTATCTTGCCCAAGATACAGACTAGGGGAGCCAGGGATCGAACCACTGACCTTCCAATTAGTAGACAACTCGCTCTACCTCCTGAGCCACAGCCACCCCATAAAATATTTCCACTGGAATGGAATGACTGTCATATATGTAGAGATGCTGATTTCTGAAAAATTTGAAGTGGTCTCTTAATTTTTTCCAGAGCTGTACTGTATATATATACTTAGCACAAAAAGTAAGGAAATTTGTGTTTGGTTGATTATTTCTTTGTTGTAACAATTCTTCTTGGCAATAAATCTTATACAGTTGGAAAGCCTGTTTATTTCCCTGTAAATGGTGCCACATTTGTAAGGAAAATGCATTTGTGTGG
>VUQI01028186.1:0-23925 GCA_015106735.1 Paratilapia polleni
AGAGAACTGCTGCTCACTGGATATTTTCTCTTTTTCGGACCATTCTCTGTAAACCCTAGAGATGGTTGTGTGGGAAAATCTCAGTAGATCAGCAGTTTCTGAAATACTCTGACCAGCCTGTCTGACACCAACAACCACGTCATGTTCAAAGTCACTTAAATCACCTCCCCCCCCATTTTGATACTTGGTTTGAACTTCACACATGGCAGCATTGAGTTGCTGCCATGTGACTGGCTGATTAATTATATGACTTAACAAGCAGATAAACAGGTGTACCTAATAAATGATAATTGTATATAGGACTTTCTCACTTTTTTTCAGAATTAAAACCTCACCTTTAAATGAATCATAAGAACAGAGCTGTTCCCATTTTTTTTGACCCCCTGTTCACATCTTTCACAAGATTAGATGTGGAAGGAAAAATATATAGTATTATGCCATTGCATGCTTCTAGCACTATCTTGAAACTTGACTGATTTGATTCAATATGGAGACAGCGATTTTGCCACAGACAGCTCCTCTGCTGATTGTCCTTTTGCTAGTTTGTGGCTTCTGACCACCACAGTGAATGCAGCCAAAGGACAATATTTACGGTTTAATGTACAGTACAGTAAATTTGCAAAACAAAAGTCAGTGGGAAAAGTACAGATTTGCAGTTGCATTATATTTTACATATTTTTTCAGTAAAGTCACTAAAGCATGACTCTCCTCAGATACCTTCAGAGACTGCTAGGACAAGATCCATCCAGCTTGGGTGCTTTCAACCATCCCCTTCCTCCCAAGCCATTATATAGAGCACAGTTGTAAAATAATAAATTTCCTGGTGAAACCCAAACATAAGCTCAAATAGATGCTTGTGTTTTCAGCCTTGAGGTACTTGCTGCAGACACGGATTAATGTAGCCTCACATTCAGCAGACTGTGAAGGAATTTGACCTAAACATGGTGGTTGTCAGCTTGTGCCTTGGTGATTATGTTACAACAATTAAAATCACTATTATATATGTACCAGCCTGAAACTAGAGGCTTTAGTTTTACCATGTAGGAGACCAAAAAAAAAACAACTAATAATTATTTATTTTTTAATTTGCATCTTTGCTGCAGCCTCCTTGAAATTTAAAGGATAGAAGTTTGACTTTACTTGCTGGCTGCTGGGCCTGCATGGAGAAGCATTTTAATCATTTCAAAAGCTTTCATCAAGATTTTGATGAAAGCCTTGAAATGCAAAGTTTGTGAGGTGCTGTATTGTAATTGGATGTTTTAGGACTTAGGGAATTTTGATCAAGTCAAATGCATTCTGGGATCAAAGAGTGAGAAAAGGGTAAAGAAGGTCACTCTAAGAAACACACACAGGAACACATATCCGTGCCGTTGGAGCAGTGTTAGTAGAAGGAAGGGGCGCCTGACTAAATGATGTTTTCCCAGGTGGGCACAATTACCTGTGTGTGGAGTGTGTATGTGTGTGTGTGTACATACACACAAGCCTCTGTATGTGGGTGTCTGTCTGTGCATAAGAGTTATCCACATGTTGTTTTTAGAGGATTCAGGTCTATTACAATTAGGAAGACATGAATCAAAGCCTGACTTATGCAGTTCTCTGCAGCCCACTCACAGGTAGAGATCAGCCATTTTAACAGCAGCAAATCGAGCAGATGCTTTTCTTATTATTACCACTTAGAATAATATCGTGCAGACAGCTACGATACCTAAGCAGTGTCCTGAGTTTATTTAACAAGTGGCCATTCATTCCCAGTTAGAGCAGAGCACTCACAAAGCCAGAGTGAGGATAATGATGGGTCACTGCATAGGGGAGCACAACACAAGCTCTCACTGTTGAGTCATGGAGTTTATGAGAAGCTGTGGCTAATCCTCACTGAGTGTGCATGTGTATGCCAGCATGTTGGTGTGGTGGCATACGGCATGCGCAGGATATCAGTGACACAAACACCTGCTTTCGTGCTTATCAAATTGGCTGTGATTGCATATGGGTACATGCGGCCTTGTGTGTGCACATTTGAACAAGCAAACTTGTGTCTTGTTATAAGCTGAAATCACTCACAGGTGACTTTGTTTATTTGATCTCATCTACACCTAGGCCTCTTCCCACATGGAAGTCTGACCAAGACTTATAGAAAGTGAAAAATCTCCCTCTTCTATTAATTCCAAACAGCATTCCAAGGATTGTGGTGAAAACCCAGAAGAAGGAAAAGAGGAAGAAAAAACAGATTTATCAAATCTGCAACCACCCTGATGGCTTTAACAACGTGCCATTTTTATCCACACTCCACCGAAATGGGAACACCTCGCAATACCAAGCACACATGGGCTCAATTATTATCCCATGAAAAGTGAAAGTCGGCAATAAGGAAAATATTCCTCTAATCTGGGGTCTTCCTCAAGCTGGGTGTGAAGGAAATTTAGGGGGTCCCATGTTTTAATTGGGTCCAGATTTGACTACCCTATTGAAACAGGCCCAGGACAGTTTTTTTTAGTGGGCTTATTTTGTTGGGGAGAAAAGGGGGACTATTTTGCTTGTACGTGAATAAATGTCCGATTTTGTCGAAGGCGTTTCTGCAAACCAGATTGGACTGCCCCGGTGTTATAGGAAGCAGATGGACAGGACTAAGGAAAGAAAACAGAGAGTCCCTTAAGAGAGGCACAGTAAGGCTCAGAGTAAGATATAGAAAGAGTTAGCATGACAGATGACAGCAAGCAATGTGAACATGAGAGTACATGTCTCACCATACTGCTCAAAATGTGTAGATGCAAGAATTACACTGCAGTATACAGTACACAGAACGTTTAATGTCTTAATGAGTTTAGCACACCAGGCCACAAGTTTGGAAAAAACTTCAAATCCATGTGCAATCATAGACTCGCACACATAGTCACTACACATTGGCAGATTTAACTAGTGAATAGAGTGATGCAACTCACACTTGAACATAATCAACACTGACAGCTCAGAGACACCCCAGGGGGAAGAAAAGTATTTTAAAAAAAAACTATTGTTCTATTGTTCACATAAGCCGGAAAGAAGACGTTTAATTCACACTTGTCTTTATTTTCCTGTTAACGCTGGAAAATAAATATTGCAGACCACATGTATGCCAGATAGACAGATGAAGAATTTAATTTCAGAAAGCGTTGCCTTCCTATTTAAAAAAAAAAAAAAAAATCTATACACTGTAAAACAATGACACCTCTCTGAAGTACTCTTCACAAAAATCCTTACAATAAATAGATAATGAAGTGTAGCAGTATGATTTTAGTTGTCATCACTATTATAAAGGCTTTCATATCTTTCTCAGAACTCATAGCTGGCTTTTCCTGCATTTCCCTTTTCACTGCTTTATTTTTTGTTGCCCAGTCAGATGCTGTCCCAAAAGTAAAATCAGATTCAAGTATATATACATATATAAAGGCCACATTTAAAAAAAAAAGGAAAAAAAGAAAATACTGGGATACTTGGGATAATCTGGTTTCAGTGATATCACCATAGTGAGGAAGACATTAGGAAACTTAATTTGTATGAACTTCTTATGCCGAACTCCATTTTGCTGAACAAGCAAATTTGCATAGAGCAAGCCACCCACATCCCTGTCCTTTGATGAAAAACTTAGTTAAAGATGAAAGAAGCTATATCAACTGTACTGCACCATCCACTTTAACTTTATCTCCTCATTTGGAGCTACACAAAGTCACAGCAGTTTGTACAGAAAAGAACAAATTAACTGTCTTTTGAATCCACTTACAGTAGTTAACAAACTTGTTAGTTTTTAGCTTGAGGGCTTTCCCAACATTCAATGCATGTTCTCAGCTTGTTTGTGTGTTAACATCATGCAAGTAGCCCCTGTCTCACCAAGCCTCTTGGTAAGCAGGGTTAGATACATTTTGGTGTCATGTTTTGTGTGTTTTGGCCTTAAAACAGACTACAGAGACATATGCAATAAGGGGAAGAAGTCAACTCTAATTCACTGCAGTGTTCTTGACTTGGAATTGATTTTGAAGAGCTACTGTACTAGTCTAATAAACAAAACACATCTGTGAGGACCCTTGCCTAATCATAATATAACACAACAGACAGTATGTTTAGATTATTTGTATATGTGCATGAGGAGCAAATGACCCCAAAAGTTGTTACTGCTGCACATTTAGGAGTGAGCTATTCAGGGGAACAACACAACGCCCACCTACTTACCCCTTCATTTCACCCTCTCTCTCTCCCTCTCCATCCCATTCTTTCTCTCTAGATGCCATTTGTCCACCGTGGTACTCTGATGCCCTTCCGGAGAGCCGAGTATCACTTTTCTTCCCCAGTGTCCCCCAGCTCCCTCCGCCATGCATTTTTAATGGACACACTCGTGCAACGGACAAATGATTTTTATTTTTGACAGGGGAGGGTGGGCTCCAGTTACATAGGGATGGAGAGTGAGCGAGCAACACACACCCACAAGAACATGGTGAAGAATGTGTGCACGCACACACATCATGGAAACAGCGAGGAAAGAAAGTCAGGAATGCTGCGCAATAAGTTCTTAAAGACAAAATATTTTCACAAATTCATACAGATGAACTTAACAGAGAGCTCTTCCTTATGTGTTTTACAAGACACAGACCACACATAGAGGCACACACACATCCTCCACTTATCATAAAGTGGCTGATTAATTCACCACTTGGATTGTGGTAGCTCAATGTCTAGGATGATGAAAGGGGCGAGCAGCATACTAAACCAGCCTTCATTAAACCAGGATTAGAGTCTGTCTAAATCCATTAACTCTGTCTTAAAACCACTTTAATTCCAATTAAATCAGAATTAAAATTCACTTTGTGAGATTATGTTCATCCTACACTCTGTGATAGAGTCTGCTGTCTGCTAAATTGTCAAATTGTGTGTGCTAAATTATCAAATTGTGTGTATTCGTATTGTGTGTGTGTGTATTCATGTGTGCATGCATCCATGTCTGCTTGCTTTGCCCTAGGATGATGTAAATCATTCACTGAGAGAGGACAGATATAACCACATACATTTAGCAGAAGCCATAATATTGTTAATGAAGGGATATTCACTTCAATTGTTATGGTCAGACGAGAGGAAAGAGGCATTTGTTAAGTCATGAGCCCAAAGTAACATGAGGCAACACAGGACCAAAGATTTAAGTAATATAGTTAAAGGTGACCTATTATGCTCTTTTCCAGGTCTTGGACTATACTATAGTAACTTTGCATGATTCATACTTTAAAATAATCCTTATTTATCATACACTGGGCATTGGTGTTGCTCCTCAGTTCATCATCTGTATGAAACTAGCCACTTTAGCTCCCTTCCTCTCTCCTTTAAGCTAACTTTGTTATGGTTGGCTGCTCCTCTCATACAGAAGGTTTAAACAGTACAACCCCAATTCCAAAAATGGTGGGGCATTGTGTAAAATGTAAATAAAAGCAGAATGCAATGATTTGTAAATCTCATAAACCCATATTTTATTCACAATAGAACATAAAAAATATATCAAATGTTTAAACTGAGAAAATGTACCATTTTAAGAAGAAAATAAGGTCATTTTGAATGTAATGGCACCAACACATCTCAAAAAAGTTGGGACGGGGGCAACAAAAGGTTGGAAAAGTAAGTAGTACTAAAAAGAAACAGTTGGAGGAACATTTTGCAACTAATCAGGTTAATTGGCAACAGGTCAGTGACATGATTGGGTATAAAAAAAAATCTTACAGAAGCAGAGTTTCTCAGAAGTAAAGATGGGCAGAGGTTCACTAGTCTGCAAAAACTGTGTCTACAAATTGTGGAACAATTTCAGAATTATTCAAGATAAAATTGTGAAGACTGAATATCTCATCATCCACATTACATAATATCATCAAAAGATTCTGAGAATTCTGGAGAAATCTCTGTGTGCAAGGGACAAGGCTGAAAAACAGAATTGGATGCCGGTGATCTTTGGGCCCTCAGGCAGCAGTGCATTAAAAACAGGCATGATGCTGTGATGGAAATCACTGCATGGGTTCAGGAACACTTCCAGAAATCAAGGTCTGTGAACACAGTTCACCATTCCATCCACAAATACAGGTTAAAGCTCTATCATGCAAAGAAGAAGCCATATGCGAACATGATCCAGAAATAGCTGTAGTATGTGGTTTAGCATTGTCTTGCTAAAATATGTAAGGCCTTCCCTGAAAAAGACTTCATCTGGGTGGGAGCACGTGTTGCTCTAAAACCTGTATATGCCTTTCACCACTGATAGTGCCTTCCCAATGTGTAAGCTGCCAGTTCCATAGGCACTAATGTACCCCCATATAGTCAGAGATGCAGGCTTTTAAACTGAGCACTGATAACAAACCAGATGATCCCTCTCCTCTTTAGTCCAGAGGACACAGCATCCAAAAAGAATTTCAAATTTCAATTTGTCTGACCACAAAACAGTTTTCCACTTTGCCTCGGTCCATTTTAAATGAGCTTCGGCCCAGAGAAGACAGCAGTATTACAACAGCATGGCTCTGTGGTAGAAGAGTCCGGGTACTGAACTGGCCCGCCTGCAGTCCAGACCTTTGACCAACATTTTGAGCATCATGAAGTAAAAAATGCAACAAAGAAGAACCAGGACTGTTGAGCATCTAGAATCCTCTATCAGACAAGAATGGGACAACATTCCTTTCCAAAAGTCCAGCAACTGGTCTCCTCAGTTCCCAGATGTTGTTAAAAGAAGAGGGGATACTACACAGTGGTAAACACGGCCCTGTCCCAACTTTTTGGAGATTTGTTGCTGTCATCAATTTCAAAATAACCTTATTTTTCTTTTAAAATGGTACATTTTCTCAGCTTAAACATTTGTTATGTTTTCTGTGTTCTCTTGTGAGTAAAATGTGGGTTTATGAGATTTGCAAATCATTGCATTCTGTTTTTATTTGCATTTTACACAATGTCCCAACTTTTTTGGATTTGGGGTTGTACTTGTACATACACTGATATTATTATTTGAAACCTGTTTAATATGAGGATCCACCATTGTAACAGTATGTATGTTATATATACAGTATGTGAGAAAAAAAAAAGGAAACGCATAATAGGTCCTCTTTACTATCAATACTGCTCTTATATCTTTACGGTCAGTGTAAACCTCACTCTATTAGGTGCTTTCTTACAACAGAAGAAACAAAATGTTAGAAGGTGTTTAAAAGTACTAGTTGGCAGATTTTGTTACCTTTAGACGCAGTCTGTCTCCAGTTCACATGCTGTGAGGTAACCACCTGCTGCCTTTAACTTCACATTTACTTAACAGTCATGACAGTGATATCATTCTGCTCATGGAAATCTTGGCAAGAAAGTCAATAATTTTCCCAGAGTTTGTAATTGTAGTTCAAGAACTAACATCAACAACAGAAAAATAACAACATCAAGTGCATTATTTGAGCAAAATTTGGGGTGAAACAAATTAACACAAACAATAAGTGACAAACAACTGTTGCACTTCGGTGTAGAAAATATGCAATCTGTTACTTTCGTCCTCAAAAGAGAGAAAATGATGGGGAGAGAGAAAATGTTAGGCAGGTTAGCTGAAAGAGCATTCCCAGGTGTGACCACAGCATTCCCTCCATACATTTTAACAGACCACTGCGCGCGCATGTGGGTGTGTGTGTGTGTGTGTGTGTATGTGTACGTGTACATTTGAGGTTTGTAGCTTGTAGCCAAACTGGAGCTGAACTTCGGTCCTCCAGCCAGTGACAACAATTTTAAACGCAAGCACACACACACACTGACACACAAACACAGACTTTGTTAAACACATTTGCACTTTGTGAGGTGACAAGTGAGGTTGAAAAATGTCCATTTGAACACGCACTTTTTGCAAATGTCATTTAATCCTGGATAATTTAAATGGCTGTGTCCTTGAAATAACTTTGTCGGTGTGCACTGGTAGAAAGCAAACGTGTGTTTTAGATTGTGTGAGTGAGTGTGTAGCAATGCATGTGCGCGACCCCTTAAAGTTGTCCTGACACTTTTTTTCCTCCTCTTAATCCCTGCTGCTTTGGCTTCAGATTTGAATGAAAGAAATTTGGCTTACTGTGTGCTGAAAATGTGTTTAGATCACAAAAAAAAGAACGTTCGCAAGCTAAAACATTGAGTATGTGCTTGTATAGCTGCATGAGCTTGTGTGGTTAATTATGTGAACTGGGGTATTTGCGTGTGTGTGCATGTGTGTAATGCGAGCCTCTTTGTGACACAGCAGTTGGCAGATAGAGGGGACTGAGTTACCCAAGCTCCCTTGGGGCATCCACATTATGGAGTGCTGTCTGGGGCACTGCAGCGGTGTGTATAGGTGTGCGCATGGGGGTGTGTATATTCATCTCCTGGTAAGGAAACATGACAGTTCATGGATGGGGAAAGAAAGACGTCAGCTTGTGGTAGATGAAAAGGTAAAATGAAAATAAGGATATGAAAGAGTGAGTATATGATAAAAAGATACTCAACTATAGCTGGAATAAATATGGGAAAAAGTGCTGAAATGAAACGAGAGGAAAGATGGGAGAGAAGCAAAGTCTAGGAAAAGTTAAATAATACTCCAATACTAATTATTTCTTTTCTCAAATTTTAAATCCTTGTTTTAGAGATTTGTCCGCATAGACAGAGCATCAGTATAACAGTATAACAGTACTGAACTCTGATTGGACTGTGCACTACCTTGACTAGTATGATTTAAATCATCCTGTTTGGAGTTTCAGTCATTATAAGGAAAGCCAAGTAAAACTGTTGACAGCATTGCAGAATGAGAAAACTGAAACTAGTTACTGAATTGTGGAAAAGAGTCAGTAAAATTAATTCTGACAGCAACTTTAAAGTTGCACTAATTATTATGTTTATATTGGAAATGGAACAGACGACTCTGGCTAATATGGAAGTTGTTTCCCACAGTAACCAACCTACAGATAAATATTCCCTGACTGCATTTACTTCAATATAATGGCATCTTTTGGCTCATTTGGCTTCATTAGCCTGCAACATTACTGTTTTTTTTATTAACTGTCATCACATTTACTCTCACAGCATTTATTTTAGAAAAGGGGGGGGGGGGACTAATTCAAACCCACTGTATGCTACCTGCCTAGCACCAAAAACCAAAGAGATAAAGTCAGTGTGTAGCTGGTAAACACAGTGGAGCATTTAGCAGCTAATGAGATGGACTTCACTCATCACACACCCACGACTTTAAATAAAGTCTAATGTCAGTACACATATTCTAGAGGTGTAAAAAGGCAACTGGACAGCTGCTGCTCAGGAGGTAAAGCTGGTTGTTTACTAACTGCAAAGACTGTGGTTTGCTCCCTGCTCCCTGAAGTTTCCTTGGACAAGACACTGAACTCCAAAGCTACCCCTAATGCATCCATCTGTTTGGATGTGAAAAGAGGTGTTTGTGAATGGGTAAGTGAATGTGAAGCACTTCATATTAGTACTGTAATAAAAATGTGCTGCACACAACTGGCTAAAAATCCGTTAATACTGTTATAACAAATTACACTGGATGGAATGAGCGTGTTTTGTTGGTATACAGTGTGGCCGTAAATAAAGATAAAGTAGATTTTTAATGGAAAGCTTATTTGGGGAAATATTAGGCTTGCCTTGATAGGCTGAAAACAGCAGCAGCTGCTGGATGGGATCTAACAGATGGCACAGGTACATTGCTAATACACACACACACACACACACACACACACACACACACATACACACTCTACTTGCATGATGCAGTGCATCACATTGCACACTCTATGCTCACCCTACCTACAGCGTAAGCTGTGAATGAACAAGAATGAGATTTAATGGCTGTTTTACATACCCATCATCTTACTTTCTCTCCATTCTCTCCTTCAGTCTTGTTCTCTCACTGTCTCCCCTCTCTTCGGCAGCTCCATTCAGCCTGACCTTGTTATTTGAATGAGAGGAGTGGACCACCCTGGGGAGGAATAGGGGAGATCACATTACCCCCAAAAATGTAGAGGGCCTACAAAAGAGCCAGGAGACATCAGGGTGAGGGAAAGAGGGCAGCAGTGAGAGAGAGAGAAATAGGAGAGCACATGAAAGAGTGCATTAGAGGGGGAGAGAGAGAGATTGATTGGGATGAAGAGACGATGGGACAGATAAAGAGAGGTGGAGGTGAGATAAAAGAAAGGCAGAATGTGGTGAAACACTTCTTTTTTATTATAATGGTCATTGTATGTATTCAGTCTTTTGTTTATCTTATTTTTAATGTTGAATATTCAAAGGGGAATTACATTTTCAAACAAGCTGGGCTTGTTTTTGAAATCTTGGCAATTATTTCTATCCTATTTGCTGAGATCTAGAAAAATGGTAGACCATTACAGATGTTTTGATCAGGGATGGGACTTTAGTAGCTCAAACCCTTGAACCTGGGTCACCAGTGACAATGACCTTTGCACTTTGTATGCCCACAGTTAGACCATTTCCCTATAGATTATGTTAGGACTGTATCACTTCCTGTACTGGAAATACTGTTGAAATAATCTTGACAGCCAGTGAATGTGCTCCAAAATGCAACTTTTAGGACAATGAATTGTTGTGCTTCAACACTGACTTACCAAGCTTACTATAGTGTGGCTTTCCTTTGCGACTATTCCTGACATTTAAAAGTGCATATTTTGTTTTCTTGTCCATCTCAAATTTCATTCCTGTATTTACAGAAGTCAGCAGTTACTTTAGAGAGAAATCTGGGGCAAAACTATAAATAAAAACAGCATGTTGTAATCAAACAGAGCATCCTTTTGTTTAAAATCCTGTACACCACGCTGATCACTGTCTAGACTGTGTATTCAAGCTAATGAATACCTGTTGATCCTGTTGATTCAGGACATATATTGTTAGGTTGTTCCATCTTCTCTATGACCCTCTAACTATAGGTGTGAATGTAGGCTAATTATAGAATTAGAGATAAAGGTCTTCTCACATTTAAGTTAACCACTGCACACATAAAATCATATTTTTTCAGATTTGTTAACTGAGCTTCTTTCCTCTCACAGAAGTAAATGAATCCTTCACTGAAGCTGCAGTTTCCAATACTTGTCCTTAGGGGGCGCTGTGAGTCAGGACTTAGGGAATTATTTGGAGAGTCTAGCTCTTCCTTTCACTTTCATTGACATTTAATGATAATTATAACTCGGGTCACATCAGGGGCACACACACACACACACACACGCACACACACACACGTTCACTAACAACACGCACACACTGCCTGGTTAAAAACATGAAGACATTAGCAGTAAGTTGACACTGAGTGAGTATTGATCTAGTCTCAGGGGGGTTAGAGAGTGAGAGAACACCAGACAGCACTTTATCACAGCACTTGAATATCGCAACTTGACCAGCATTAAGTGTGTGTGTATTAGTGTGTGTCTGTGTATTAAAGATAGGAAGAGGCAGAAATTACAAAACACCCAATTTATTATGGGAAAAAGTCCAGTCACTCAAAATGTAGCATAATTTTAGTCATACAAACATTCATATTTGGCACCAACTTTCGTTCATTACCAAATTTTACCAAAGATTTCTACTAAATTATCACTTTCCTCCCTTCCTTCACTATCTCCTCCAGTGTCCTCCTGTGAGGTCCTGACTGGCATGTTCAATCTGCATCTATAACATTATAGAGACCAGACTGTGTAGCAATCAGGCCTGTGTGTGTGTGTGTGTGTGTGTGTGTGTGTCAGACCAGTAGGGATTTCATGATTATGATTACTGAGGACACGTACTGCTCAGATTCTTCAATGATTGCCTCCAAACGAAACATAAAGCAAGAGAGAGAGCGAGAGAGAGAGCGAGAGAGAGAGAAAGAAATGACAACATCTTATACTTGGAGTCTTGTTTCTTGAAGATATCCAGACCACAATAACAAGAGTAAAAAGTGACCAAAAGGGACCTGAAAACAAGGAGCAGATGGAAAAACAACCACATAAAAGTACATGTGTGTTTCCATGCTTGCACTCATTTATCTATATATTACATTATGCATACTGACTGCACTGGTTTGGTCAGTAATTGTAGTGTGTGCATACAGTTTGTTGTGCTCATAGAGGATTTTCTTATTACACCACATTATGCTTGTTTTCACTGTTCTCTATTGTACAGCTATCATCAAACACTGTGCCAAGTTTGTTTGGTCTCAACAGAAATGTTGCCAAGTTTTAATGATTCCATGAAAAAAATTAGAAAATAAGATATTTGGTGTGACCACTCTTTACCTTTTCACAGCACTCATTCACTTGTATTCGGTTTTTAAGGTACTTAGGTAAGTTGGTCCAAGCAACTGAGGTGGAAAACACACCACACATCTGTGGATTTAGGCTTTCTAAGTGTCTAAGTTCTCTTTGTGTAGTCCCAGGCTGACTCAGTGATGTTGAGATCAGGGTTCTGTGGAGTACCATCTATTGCAGGACTCCTTGTTCTTCTTGTCACTCAAGCTACACTATATTGAGAAAAGTACTGGGCCACGTACACTGGGCCACGTTGCTCAAACATGGAAACCCATGCCATGAAGCTCCCGGTGCACAGTTTTTGTGTTGACATTAATGCGAGAGGAGGTTCGGAGCTCTGCAGTTATTGAGTCAGCAGAGCGTTGGTGACTTTTACACACTATGTGCCTGAGCACTCGGCGACCCCGCTCTGTAACTTTACGTGGTCTTCCACTTCATGGCTGAGTTGCTGTGGTTCCTAAACGCTTCCAGTTTACAATAATACCACTTACAGTTGATTGTGGAATATCTAGGAGGGAAGAAATTTCATGACCTGACTTGTCGCAATGGTGGCATCCTATTATAGTACCATGCTTGAATTCAGTGAGCTCTTTAGAGCCACCCATTTGGACTGCATGACTAGCTGCTTGATTTTATACATCCGTGACAATGGGACTGAAAACACCTGAGTTCAAAGATTAAGAGGTGTGGCCCAATACTTTTCAATACTTTTATAATACTTTTATCCATATAGTGTAGCCAGGAGTGGCTTGTGTGTTTGGGGTCATGGTCATGTTGCAGAATGACTCTGAGGTCACTCAAATGATACCTGATGGTACTGCATGATGGCTAAGAATCTAAACTTCTAAAGGGTCTTTCCTCACCAACCCAGCACATATACATACTGACACATGCTGTTGTCTCCTCAGAGGCCAAGCCAAGTCTGACTACGTATGTGCTGGTCCAAACAAGAGAGATTAACTATATATCATATGTCTCCAACCTCAGGGTAATTGGCACATCTCTTCCTTCCCTCTACTTATCTTGGGTTTTTTTTCCATTTGTATCTAAACTTGATACCTTCCTACTGTTAAGGCTCCAGTTCTGAGCCATGTTGTCAGTCTCATACGCATCACTGCTCCACTTTTGATCTCTTTATCCTGCTTCATTAATTTTGTGCTTCTTTGCCTCAATCATAAATCATTGTACAGAATGATTTATGAGTGGCACATTCACATAAAATAGCTACATGTTTGTCTCCCATGTGCAGTATATAGACACAGATTATTTTATCTGCCTTTTAGTTCATGAAAATAAATTAACCGGTGTTAAAAGTGATTGATTGTCTTTGTAATGTTCTAGGACAAAACTAATTTCCACACACTTGCAAAAACAATGCTCAGCGCTTTGAAAATTCTCAGATCCGATTCAAAGAGAAATGGCATTTTCATTAAAATAACATCTGACGTATTCTGCTCAGTGGCTCTTGGCGCTCTCTGGTCAAATATCAAATGATTGATTATTTAAAGGGGATTTTGAAGGGGAAAAGTTGCATATACTTGTAGAGAAATGGTTTATGCAGGGAAAATAGTGTGAGGAAACAAGAAAAACAATGAAAACTATAGAGGAAAAACATTTTTATTCCAAAATGTCAAATTTGCCACAATTGAGTTTGCAGTAAAGTTTGCACACATTTGCAAATCAATTTTAACTCGATAACGATGAACAATATAAAGATGACTTTAAAATAACAACAAATTAACTGTAGGCAGCAAAACTCCTCTCATGTAAATCTGAAAAACTACACTTTTTCCCAATTTAATTAATGCAACAATCCCATGACAAGCAGATTTAAGGAGATGCTGTCAGTCATTGTTGATCTCAAACCTTCATTAGCCCTGACAAAAGCAGACTCAGAAGCACTCATGTAAAACATGCAGAGGAATACAAACTGAATGAAGCCCATATGCCCCGTTCTCCCGCTATTTCCTTTTCTCCCTCAGTGTGTTTTCTTCTCTCAATCCCTTTTCTCTTTTAATTTGGCCCCTCTGCTTGTTTTTCTTCATTCTTTCATTAGTTGAAAAAACATAGCAGGCATTCCAGCTGTAATACCACTGAGATTCAGTATCAGTGTAGGGGTTTGGACTCATACATGTGAGTGTATTAGTGGTGAAAAGAGATTGGATTGAGGGAGAGATGGCAGTACACTAGAGACATTCGGCATTGCCTCATAATGATTCATCCGTGTACTATGTATACATGTAGGCAGACGACAGCCATATGGGGGCATAGCGGTAAATACTGTATACCTTTGACATTCAAACACTGCAAAGTTTGGTGACATCGTAAATATCTACAGCATCACAAAATAAGGCCATTTCAAAGCCTGATTTACTCGTTTTATCCCCACTGACAATTCAGCCTGAACAATTTTTGCCACATCACCAAAATATGGAAAGAGTTTTTCCGTAAAAGTATATTTGATGGTATGTACAGGCACATTCCGACCAAGGTCGAAAAATGACAGTACTCCTTGGTCATAATCCAAGTACACTCTGACCTTCTGTGGAAATGAATCTTTCAGTACCTCTTTGACATAATCCTCTGGGGTAATTTCACGCAGAATGTCAGTGCAAACACACAGGTAGATCCCCCACATCTTTACAGAACGTTGACTGTCGGTTCTCACAGCCACACCAACAGCCCAGGAACCACCCACCTCCACATCCCAGCTGTATTTTCCAGAGCTAAAGCCTTGATATCCAAGGATCTGTTGACCCCCCAACCTTTCAGGGTTGTCAGGAAATGCTGTAGGATGGCATGATGTTAAACGAGTCAAATGGTCTGTCACACTCATTCCCTGGGGGCAAGTGTTGGGATCCAGAATTACAGGAGCTATGGAGATAAAAAAGAAAAAAAAAAAAACACAAACAAAAGGGTAACGCCTTGTTATTTTATTTAGGATAAAGTTCAACAGGTACCTGCAAATTTTACAAAAAACAAGGGGAGACAGAAACAACAATATTTTGCTCACTGTATTGTATTATAGTCATCATTTTTATCCAGACTGAAAACAGCAGGTTTCCAAGGTGTCTGGCCTCATCGATCAGGGCTCCTGATGGAGTGACTGGTTCTGAGAGTTTGCACTGAGATCTGAAAGAATATTATGCAGCCAAAGGTTTTCAGTGGGTCGTTTGAAAACAATATACCGGCAGTTTTTTAAGGGGTTCTATTTACACAGTAACTTCTTAAAGTAAGCAAGTTGGATAAGTGGTTAAGGAGATGGATGGATGTATGGACGGATGTTCACACTTGAATACATCAGTAGCCAGCACTCTCTTGTACTTACCTCTCCATAGTGGATTTGATGTTCTATCAAATAAAGAGAAAAAAGAATAACAAATCAATACTTTTGATTTTGTTAGACTGTACCCAATAAAATCAGAACATTGATTAACACACATACCATCATAAATGATACGTCTCCAGTCTTCATCTCTCCCTTTATGGTTCTGATTCTGTCTCTGATTGAGGAGATCTCTGCAGTCAAATTTACAATCCTCACGTTCATCGTCTCACTCTTGAGTTCCGCCTCCTTCCTCACTGCATCTATCCTACAAGCCTCCTCTGCTCTCAGGAACTGGTAAAGCCTCTGAAACTCTTCTTTGATGGTCTTCTCTGTATTTTGGGCCTGGAGCTGAGGAGAAACATAATTTGCAATACAAGACACGATGTTGCTTTTGGCTTCATTAAGTTATGTCCGTGTCTTACCTTAATGTGGTTAGCCATTTTATCACATTGGAGTTTTTCCCTTTCAAATGACCCCAGTTTGCTTTTTAAGTGCATCAGCTCAATCTTGACTTTAGTCTACAAATAAAAGTGCATGTATTTATTACACAGTATAGAGGGGATCATCTGCCTACTGCGGGAAAGTTGATTTGTTCTCAAACTTTTATAATACTGCCAAATCCAAAACAAATATCTATGTATTGCTTACTCTGTGTTCTTCTGCTGCTTCATTGATGGGGACGCGGGTGTGTTTCTTATGTTGCTTTGCATCCCTACAAACCAGACAGATTAGTTGCTGATCATCCTGACAGAAGAGCCTGAGTTTCTCACTGTGCACACTGCAGACCTCCTTAGCTTCCGACTCAGCCTGACTCCTCTGTTGTCTCAGGCTGTCAGACAGGTTTCTGAGTGCCAGGTTACATGGAGGCTGAGACATTGGAAATATTTCTTTACAGACTGGGCATGTCTGGAGTGTGCTCTGTCTCCACCACTCCTGAAGACAGTACTTACAGAAGCTGTGACCACACAACAAGACAACAGGATCCTTAAATAAGTTATATAAGTACCAGTCCATTTAAATAAATCACAACAAATGGGGCAGGTGCAGTCCATTTCAGACTGTGGTGTGTTAGAAGCCATTCTGTTGATTTCTCCAGTGGTTGTCCCTTCCTGCGTCTTACTCAGCCTTTCTTTCACTTTCACAGACTGACTCCCATTTGCTCAAATTCGGTACTCGCACTTCAAGCAGCTTCAGAAACTCTCATAAATTCACCCTTTCCTTAACAAACAGCCTATTTACTGGACTGTCTTCCTTGTACTCATTTGAAAATAAGTACACATAACACGAGCAGCTGCGGATAAAGACTTCCTGTCACTTCTTCCTGTTTTTTATGAAATTAAGGGAGGAGTCCTTTTCATCCCGTTAGACATATCGTAGCACACTCACATGGGGTATTCAATTTAAATTTAAGGAGGTCCAGTTTGAGAAGATTTCCTCAGACAAAGGTCCGGAATATCGTAAAGTCTACAAATGGCTATCAAGTAAAAGAAAGAACGTACAATTCAATAGTATTTCAACAATGTTTATTAGCTATTTTCCACTATGAACGAGAGGGGTCGCTAATAATAAAATTATTATAAAATAAAATAATGTTTTACATTCTAAAATAAAATAAAGAGCTTTTGAGAAAGTTGTCGTAAAATAAAGTGCTTAATTTAAAAAAGGAGCTTTAATCTCTCTGTTCTGTCTGTTCCCTCACTTCTTCTGACTTCTGCATCTCGTCTCCTCGCGGACTTTTTTCACACACACACATACACATTCGCAACGTTGCTCTGAAGAAATGACGTGATTGGCTGAGTATTGTCACGTGGGATGGGTTACAATGCACGCGATTGGTCTGTGTGTTTCCTGTGTGCACAAATTAACTGCCGTAAAAACAAAGGAAAAAGATGCGCAGATTAAAATAACCTTACCTTTACGAGAAAACTTGTGCAGAGTAAAATAGAAACGGTCCGTCAAAATCTAATAAGTCTGGGTCCGGATACACTCACTTAAATCTTTTTTAATAAGTGGTGCTGAAGGTTCTATAATATCTTTTAACTTGACAAGGCCAAGGCCTGTTAACTTCTCGTTAGTGATCATGATTGACTACAACTGGTAGCTTCTCTTTGCCAACATAAAAAGGATTTGTTTGACAGCACTCATTGGATTGACCAACACACAGAACAATGGGAAAAGTCCACGGAACTCAGTGATGATCTAAGAAGGTGAACTTTAGATTTACACAAGTTGGGAAGGTCTTGTTGGAGCCGTTTCTAAACAGCTGCAGATTCCAAGATCATCAGTTCAAACAACTGTACCTAAGTACAAGGTATTCGGATGTGTTACCACATTGCTAAGGTCTGAAAAAAGACCCAAACTGTCACCCTCAGGTGAGAGAAAATTGGTTAGGATGTTCAGGAACAACCCAGGAACCACCAAGGCTCATGTCTGCCATGACCTGGAAACTTGGCCTTTTCAAGTTAAAAGACACTGTAGAACCTTCTGCACCACTTAAAAGATTTCATTGAGTATATGTATTCATTTGAGCCTGAATGTATAATTTTTGACTCTGTGTGGATTAGAGGAAATCCAAAATAAATTCAAACTTGTGTACCCAGTTCTTGTTTTTAAAAGTCATTAAGGATGGATGCTGTAGCCTACAATCATTCCACCCTGGAAAAAGAACAGTTCAAAGAAATCATTAAAAGCTCAAAATTACCATGACATTCATGCTCATTATGAGTGTATGTAAACTTCTGACCACAACTATATAACCATACTGTCTAAAAAGAGGTCTTATTGGCAGGGTTACCAGAGTTACCAGAATTTGGCATGGCCAATTTCACAAAAACCCCTGATTTAAAAGAAATCTCAAAAATGTACCTGCACTATACACATAGTGTAAACATGACACAACATAAAAGACTGAAATTAACATTCACACACACCGGCCAGGAATGAATTTTTATTTTGGAATTTCAAGGATCATTTCAAATTTATGGAGAGAAAAGGAGACCATATTACTGTGCAGCGCAGTATTTCCTTGCCTGGAAAAAAAAAATGATTTCACTCATCATCTACCTTATAGAAAAGGTAAGTTTTATTTGTTTAAATTGGCAGCTCAACTAGCTAGCAACCTAACTTAGTGAAATTGGCAGCTGACTGCTGATCATACCCACTGGCACTGTCAGCATAGTAACTAGCTTGCTAAGCAGGTCTACCTAACAAACTAATCACATATTGGATTTCTTTTATCAACATGCACAGTGTGTTGTAGTGTAGTGAAATGTTTGGATGCAATGATTTATGCACCTTAATGTCTGGAGATTACCAGGGTATTCAGCCTTTTTGCCACAAAACATCACACTGCTTTGTGCTTTCTTAGCCTTACGAATCACATTTAAGGGTATATGTTCTATAATTTGTATTTTAAGCAAACAAACAAAAAAACATTTGAAGACACTGGCTAACGCTATTTAGACTTTGCAACAGAGGAGTAGAAAAATTGGAAGAAATCAATGCAGGTTTATCTAGTTTACTGAAATCACAGAATTTATGTTTTGTCCCTGTACAGTAGCCTGGGATGAGGTTTAGAGGGGGTGTCTTTAGTTTATCAAAACACACCCACATATGTAGGTTAAAAAGTCAAGGACCCAGCAGATTTTTTTCCTTTCCTGGAACTTGATTTTGGAAGTTTCCAGAGTTGGAATTCTTGTCCTCTATGTCACAATATTTGCAAGATCTCTTTTTAATAGTCAGAGTCAAGAGTGACACATTTCCCAAAGCAGCTGGGAACATAAAACATTCCTACAGGAGCAGATGTATTCAGAGGTCCTGTATGCACACCTAGAATTTAGGATCACATTTTTCTGAATTTCTGAATGAATTACACACTACACTACTTATTCTCATGGTCATGCATTCACATTAAGGCACACACATAAGCTATACAGTATACAGTGGCTTCCGAAAGTCTTCAGCCCCCCTTCACTTTTTTCAATTTTGTTATGTTGCAGCCTGGGGCTACAATCATTAAAATTCTTCTTCTTTTTCCCCCCTCATTAATCTACACAGATTCTATCTAAAAACTGAAATATCACATTTACAAAAGTATTCAGACCCTTTACTTAGCACTTTTGGCAGCAATTACAGCCTCGAGTCTTTTTGATTATGATGCAACAAGCTTTGCACACCTGGATTGGGGGATTTTCTGACATTCTTCTTTACCCATCCTCTCAAACTCAGTCAGGTTGGATGGGGACTGTTGGTGACTGGTTGGGGACTCTTGGACATTCACAGAGTTGTCCCCAAGCCACTTTGCTGGGTGCTTAGAGTCATTCTCATTTTGGAAGGTGAACCTTCGGCCCAGTCTGAGATCCTGAGCACTGTGGAACAGGTTTTCATTGAGGATATCTGTACTTTGCTCCATTCAGCTTTCTCTCAACCCTGACCAGTGTCCCAGTCCCTGCTGCTGAAAAACACCCCCACAGCATGATGCTGCCACCACCATGCTTCACTGTTGGGATGGTATTGGGTAGGTGATGAGCGGTGCCTGGTTTCCTCCAGACATAATGTTTAGAATTTAGGCCAAACAGTTCAATCTTGGTTTAATCAGTCCAGAGAATCTTGTTCCTCACAGTCTGAGAGTCCTTCAGGTGCTTTTTTGTAAAACTCCAAGTGGGCTTTTATGCGTTTTGCACTGAGGACAGGCTTCCGTCTAGCCACTCTGCCACAAAGCCCAGATCAGTGGAGGGCTGCAGTGATGGTTGTCCTTCTGGAATTTAGTCCTATCTCCACACAGGATCTCTGGAGCTCAGTCAGAGTGACCATCGGGCTCTTGGTCACCTCTCTCACTAAGGCCCTTCCCCCTCACTTACTCAGTTTGGTCGCACAACCAGCTCTTGGAAGATGTTGGCAACAATCAAGAGAAATGGGAGGTAAATGAGCTAAATTTCAAGTGTTTTTGCAAAAGGTCTGAATACTTATGTAAATGTGATATTTCAGTTTTTTCTTTTTAATAAATTTACAAAAAATCCTAAAATTCAGTTTTCAATTTGTCATTATGGGGTACTGAGTGCAGATTAATGAAAACAAAAAGAATTTAAATGATTGTAGCATCAGGCTGCAACATAACAAAACTGAAAAAACAGAAGGGGGTCTGAATACTTTCCTAACCCACTGTACATCGGATTCTACACAGTAAAAATTTCTAGTGATTTGCTCCTTGACCACTGCAGCAGCTATCAAAACCTAATTGTTTTAACATGATAGCACACACCACCCTGTAGCTATTAATGTTCCTGCTCTCTCTTCTCTCTCTTCTTTAAAATGTGTACTCTGTGTTTTTGTCTTCCCCTTCTTAATGAAACCAACTTTAATCTTTTTTAGTCTTTTTTAATTTGATTTGATGTATCTTGGTGTCAGTAAAAACCTCTCCCATCCATCCCAGGGTTAGTTAACAGACCGTTGTGTTATCTACATCTCTCACAGAGAACACTGCACAGTGTGAGGTCACTTACACAATTTTTCCCACTTACCTATAGGCTGCTGTAATTATTACAGCAGGATGCTGTGGTGCTGTGGTGCGACTGTTTCTATACTTAAATATTATGTCCATAACCATAAAACATTCAATCCACATAAAGCCTAGTGTTCTGGATCTGGCCACAGTAGCATCCCAAGGGTGGTGCAGTAAAACCGTCCAGAGCCACCATTAGATGGAGAGAGTTGGAAGAAATAGTGGACGGAGGCTGGGACTGAACGAGAGCACAGCTGATGGTAAACTAATTTTGTTGGCCTGATACCCCTACCCAATACACACACACACACATACATACTCACAAACGACATGCTTCTCAGTGAAACACACATACTGTACTATGCTTTCGCACATGAGAGTGGTCTCTTAAGCCTCTGAATGTGGGACAAAAATCACACACTTTCTTGCTCTTTCCATCTTTTTTTCTCAGCTGCTCTAACACACAATTGATCTCCATCTCAGCGAGTAAAGCCTGTGCTCCATCATCTGCCTGAAGGTTCAAAAGACGAAATACAGGGAAGGAATTCAGTGAGACACTGTAGCACTTATCTGAAGACTGCTGGAGAAAAGTGCTGTATAATATTTGAAATATGTTCTCTGGAAAAGCTGCACGTTAAAGCTGGCAAACATTTTTGTAAGAGTATATGTAAAAAAAAATTTCTTACAGCATTGATTGTCAAAATTCTATAACTGCACAAATCTATAAATATGCAAATCAGTTCTCTCCTGAAGTCCCTCTGCCACTTTAAACCCCACTCACTCACAAGTTGTCCTGTGACACAGCGCCAATCTACACTGCCGAAGTGTGTGTTTTTTAAGTTGGAGAGGAAAACCCAGTGCTTAATTAGCAAATCAGGAAGTCTGAAACCCAGCTAGTGTGCCATGCTAGTGGGGGGAGAGAAAAGGACACCGAACACTCGCCTCATTCCCATCCCCGCCTGTCTTGCCATGTGTATCACACACTTCATGTCTTTCAAGTGTCACTGTTCTCCCTGGATATGTCTTCTTCTCGCTCTTGTCAAGAAGGTGACTTTCCTAGCCAAATATAATCTTATACACGGTATTTCTTCAGATAAATTTGAGTTTTCCACAATGTTCCTGAAATGTTTCACAATAAAGTCTTCTTAAGAAATTATCAAAAGTACTAAAATACGACCAATACTACTTAATACTTACTTACTTAAAATGAAAGGAATGGGAAAAGTCAGCTTATCTTCAGCATTTGAGTGTGAAAGACTGTACAGTCTATGGTGTGTATATGGGTTAGTAAGTAAAATGAAATGCATTAGTCATTTGAATGAATGAGAAAACAGCAACACTGTGCGTAATTTTGGTTAACCTTTTAGTGAAGCACTAAAGCTATGGTTACAGTAACCAGCTGTCACCAACTAGAGTAATGTTATCTTTACTATAGCTGTCTCGTTTCCTTCCTCCTCCTCCTCCTAATGTGTGTCTATGTCACTGTGACACACGTAAAAGGGCAGACGATGAACAGAGGACACACAGGTACACATACACACTGAAACAGAGAGCAGAGGGGAGCAGGGAAAAAAGCTGCTCCCAATTATCAGACTCACCTCCACAATTTGGTCCCTTAGGTTTGGGCTGTCTGAATGTGAACTGTTGGTTAAAAATGATCAACAAAGTTAAAATAAAAAAATTCTGAGGTGGTTCTTTACATGTTAAACATTTTAATTGGATGTTGAAATTTCTGCTTGTCACATGAAAGTTAGAAGCACCTGAGACTTAAACCTCTGTCTGCTGATTTGATGCCCCGCTGCACTGTTATGTCTTTTTACCCTCTAAAGAATAAATGAAATTCATCCCAGGGAACACAAATATTAAACATTTGCAGAAAAGCTCTAATACATTTTTTTTTTTTTTACCTTTCTTTTACTTTATTAAGTGTGTCTCTTTTTGTCACTGGACACTAATAAAGGCTGAGCAAAAAGGTTGCAAGTGTAACCAGAGCAGCAGCTTTGCAGCAGGACATTACAGGAATTTACGATGTGTTAAATGTTTCCTTTGTTCCTCCCTGTGGCAGCTTGCTCCGGGCAATTAGAGAAGGCAGCGACCTGAAGTGAGCTCGTTACCCCCACAACCTATCACAGCATCGTCAACCAACATCATTTTTGTTCAGTATAATATGATTAATTGATTAGACTTTCCACAGTAAGTCTTTCCATATGCTCTTTTCAGGTCTTGCAGTAACATGGGGTTAGCAATAACATGAAAGTAGCCTCCAACTTAATTATCAGAAAAGCTTAATTTGTTATCATGTTTTCCGAACATTGCGGTAAAATCTTAAACCAAGCTGTGGCACTTTGCCAAAGTCTAAATTGCCCCACGCTTTTTTTCTGGGCACTCGGGCCCCTGAAATAAACCCCATTTGCCATTCCATTTTGCAAACCAATTTGAGATGTAGGGTGGGGGCAGGAAAGAGAGAGGTATAGGTTAGCTGTAGTAATAACCATAAATCACCTCTGAAATGCTGCCATGTCACATGCCACACTGCACCACTAATGACCGGACCCATCTTTCACCGGGTATTTTTATCTGTGTGCCCTGACACTCGACTTCTGGAATCGTCCTCTCGTTTTACGTCGTCAGCACCTCGGCCCAGCCTGAGCACAAGTTCCTCACATATCTATAAATACCAGCCAGCTAAATGGCATTTTCTCTCACCCACCCCCTGCTTGGCAAGAACCAGGAGCTCTGTGACTTGGCACAGGCACTCGCAGTCCTACGCCACAAAACATCTTGGGGCTTAGCCCCCCACCACAGCGTCACCCTCCAGA